>JARHVA010005583.1:397500-415000 GCA_037957365.1 Torreya grandis
CAAAAATTGCACAATAAAAACAAAAATTAAATGAGCATCTCATAGACTATGTGCTTCGATATAAGACTATCTTGGCTAAGATGACTAGCCAAGATATATACATTATAGTTATATATATATATATATATATATATATATATATATATATATATATATATATATATATATTAATAACTATTCTTTCAAGACTACTCCCCATAATCAGTCAGAAGCATCTATTTCAATAATTTTAAATCCATTTCTTGGTAAGACCAAAGGAGGTAGATTTTGATAGTTTTACTTAATTCACTACATAGCATTAGTCATTTGGTTATCCCAAGGGGGAGGATTCTTGCCTAATTTCATGTTTAATAGTAATCTATCTTGAGCAACATTATAATAATATCCTGCAATGTAATTAACACACCCAAGAAATCTCTGGAGAGTTTTTTTATCTAAAATATCGTCAGGAAAATTCTCGATTGCCTTTAGAATATGTTACTGAACAACAAATTTCCCTAATTTTATAATAATGCCTAAAAATTTAATTTCATCTTTAAAGCTAACCACTTTATCTTTTGATAAAACCAGACCATTGTCAAAGATTATTTGATGAAATTGTGCCAGATGATCTTTTAGATTTTTGGAGAAAACTAAAATATCATCTATATAAACAATCATAAAATTTGAGTAGCTAGAAAAATATCTAGTTCATGATATTCTTGAATATACTAGGAGTTGTTTCAAGGCCAAAAGGTAAAACATTCCACTCATATTGCCCAAAAGGAGTGATGAAAGTTGTCTTATACGTGTCCTGTTCTGCTACTTGAATCTGCCAAAAACCTGACTTTAGATCAAATTTATTGTAAACTTTACTGCCATGAATTCTTTGTAAAATCTCATTTTTGGAAGGAATAAGATGTTGTAAAGAAATAACATGTTTATTAAGAGGAACATAATTGACAACTAGCCTCTTCTTTCCTCTTATTTATTCAGATCTTTTGTTGACATAAAAGTCTTCATAGGCCCAAGGGCTATTGGAATCTCTAATCAATCATTGAGACTTTAACTAGGTTATTTATTTTAAACACTCTTCTCTTAGGCTAGGAGACATACCTGAGTGGTGAGCTTTAAGCATTGGTTCAACTGTATCTCCATCCTTATCTTTGATGAGTTTGAGCTCAATTCTGCACTCACAAACTTTTCTATCTTGGAAAGCAAGAGGATTCTCTGAGCAACAATCTTTTATAAGTTTTTCATTAATGGATTCTATATTTCCACTACATAGATTGATCTTCTATTGAATCCATTTGGTATTGGCAGGTTTTACCTATCTTTCTTTGAGAGGCACTTTGCATTCATAATTGCTTTTCTTATATAAAGAGTATTTATTAGCAAGGATAATGTCATGATTTTGGATTGTAATAGGATATAAGGCAGACAAATTGTCTAATCTTATCATAAGATCATGTGATGGAATTTCATGCTGAACTACTTTGAACAAGAATACTAAACCACCAAACTATATAAGAATGGAAGCTGAGAATTTTGATACCATAGTTTTGGTATTAAAAGTGAGCTTGTGAATTTTAGGCTGCCATTTGTCAATAGGAATAGAGTGATACCTGGCTAGGGATATGTCTGCTCCTATATCTAGTAAAGCATCCAAATTATAAGGCTTAAATCCATTCCAGTTGATAGTAATTTCACAAATAGGGTTATTTGTAAAATGTGTAGATATTTGGTGTATATGGCTATTTTGCAACTAATTTTGTATGTCAGTGTTGGTTTCTCCTACTTCAAAATGTTTTTCTATGAGATCGATAGGTTGGATGAGTTCTAGTTTGAATTGATGCTCTTCAGCATTAGATAGAGCTTCTTCTTTAAGAAGCATTTCTAATTCCCATTGAGCCTTTAGGAGAAAGGCTTGAAGTTGATGGATACATTGTTATTGCGAAAAAGATCTAGCGTATGAATTTGGCTAGTATGCTGCTTCTATCTTTGAAGAATAAGGAACTGGAAGATTAAAAGTAGGAGCTGAAGGTTGCTTAGAAAGAAAATCTTGTTGCCTTTTTTCATTATCAATTTTTTATTGAAGATTCTTTTCTAAGGCAAATATTTGTTGTTGGAGAGACATTCTAGTAGATATCATATAAACAAGAGTTTGATCCATCTTTTGTTTAAGGTATGATATATGTTGTGTGATAGATAGAGCATCTGGAAAGGGAGGTGAAATCATATGAATCTGGAAGCCAATATCAAAATCATAATTCAAAGAATCAATGTCAGATTCACTTTGGTTAGAATTCATATTGACTTGCTTATCTGAATCTGATTGAGTAGATTGCCACAAAATATCTAATTCATAACTTTCTTCAGGATCAGAGATTTGTACATACTCATCTTCATGAAGATCATGGCTGGCTAAAAATTTTACCTTCTTGGATTCTTACTTCCTATTCAGGCATTTTTTATCATAGTGGTTTCCTTAGCAGAGGAAACATTTAATAGGCTATTTCTTAAAACCATGATTTCTCTTACTAAAAGTTTTTCGATGTTCAAAGCTCTTTTTCCTTTTGTTAGAGAAGTACTTTCTTGGAGTGCATTTAAATTCTCTACTTTTTTGCCTATGTTTCCTATATTTCTTAGCATCGATGCAACCAAATTTATCATCAAGGATGTTACAAAGTTTAGATCCTATCTGCTTATGAAACTTGAGAGTTTCTTTATACGTTTTTCTTTCAATGCATAATTGGGAGTTAATGGCCTTGATATTTTGATTTATTCTACCAAAGGACATATTGGCTAAATCATCTTTCATAGCATCTTTGTATTTGTTGGCAAAATATTTAGGAAAAGACTCTATATATCATAGCTTAGAAGCAAGATTGAATATTTCTCTGGTGTTATAATAAATATTTTCCATATAACACATATATTCATCTATCTTGGTTATATCACATAGTTGGGCTTTCATGAATTTAGACTTGTTGGATTCCTTTTCATTGTCAATGATTCTAACAAATTTAGAGATAAGACCATTTCCTAATGCAAAAATAAGATTAGTATGAGTGTATATTGCCATTTGAAAAGCATCTCCACACAAATCCCACTATTCTTTAATATTTCCAATGAAGCCATTGGCAATTTGTTGAGCTACAGTGAATGGATCTCGGTTACCTCCATAGATCTAAACATTGGCCCATGCAAGAATAGCATGTATCATTTCCTTCTGGGTCTTAGAAGGTTCACAAGTGAATTTCTAGAAGAATGGTTGTAAATTGATTGTCCTCATATGTGCATCTAGAGGAGGTTTTAAAGAGGAACTTCCTTCAGTAAAAAAGGCTTCTATTTTGACAGGATCAATTTTTGCCATTCCTATTTCAAATATCTTATCAAGAAATTTTTCTTCTTCAGGCAGACTTTTGGCTTTTGATTTCCTAGAGGACTCCCTCTGTATTTTTATGGCCTCCTACCAAGATTCAGGGCCTTTTGAATAATCTCCTTCTTGCTTCAAAAGTGGTTCTTTAGAATCTTTAGTTTTTTTAGCTAGGGATTTAGATTTCTTTAGGACTTCTAGTATTTCAGGGATAGTATAAACCTTAGGACCTTATTCTACTATTTCTCTGATAATACTATCTGAGGAGGAATGAAGCTGAGTTATATTTTGCTATAGATTATTCTAGTTGGAGCTAACAGCTTCTATCTTAGCTAATTATTGATTTACTTCATGGTGGACTTCAGGAAGTTGGGTATTGAGATGTTTGTATTTTTCCTAGCAAAGAATCAAACTCATCTATTTTATGGATAGTTTGTGTATGATGTTCAGTAGAGTTTTCATGTAACTTTCCAATAGCCTGAGTGGTTTCTCCCTTTTGGTATAGCTCAATACTTTTAATCATAATAGCTACCTGAGATAGGCTTTCTTAGATTTTAGAAGCTTTGTCATTGAAACACTTAGTAGCTAGGTTATTCCAATTTAGGAGCTTGGTTTTTATGGATTGGTCAAGACTTCTATTAGCGGTTCGTAAATAAAACATTTGAGCTTTATTGTTTCCATCAAGAGAAAACTAATTGAAATTAAATGTCTTAAGAAACCTTTTCTCTATGTAAGACTCATCACCTAAAGGGGTTTTCCAAGTATGTCCTTCATCCTGGGTCTTTTGGGATGTTCCTTCCATGTTTATATTTTTGGCTCTAACTAGCAGATGTATATTGGTTTCAAAAATACTTTCTATTACAGAGTCCCTTTTAACCATATGAATCATAGATGAATTTGGGTGATTTATTAATTGTTGATAGTCAGTACAAAAATAACTATCAATCTGGGGGTCGTGAATCCATCTAATATGTCTACACTGTGTAATAGAAGGAGGGTTTTGAGATTGATTTTTAGGACATTTGTTATCAAATCTGATGATGGCTTTATCAGCAGTATCTTTTACTAAGGTTGCAAAAGATAGGAATTTTTTGGATTTTTGGATGAAGTCTGTATCGGCAATTGATTTCTTTGGTATCTTGAAATCAAAGCAAAATATAGATTCAGATGGAATAATTTGACTATTCTCATTTACGTGACACACCATGCTTTTTCCAAGTGCAGGGCCATGTTTAACAGCTAGATGTAAGGTATTGGTAAGGTGATACATGATTTGGTGGTTTATAGCTAAGGGACAAGATCCTTCTATCATTTCAATACCATGGGTTTGAAGATATAGCGTAAGGAATTTGTTGAGATTAGCTTCTTCATGTATGGAAACTAGGTAATTAGGATAAATGGTTGTAAAAATAGGACCATCATGAAGACCAGTTTGAATAGTGGCTTGCAGATAGGCTGTAAAATAAGTATGCATATTATCGAGAGCACAACCTAAAAGACTAACATTCAAACCTTTACGAAACAAAGGGAAAACACCAATAGAAATAGTACCTATATGTAAAAACTTATACTTTGTTTGAGATTTTAATTGCCTAATAGTTTTGTCATCAATGATCTGTAGATGATACTTATAATCATCATTCTGCTTAACCTTAATAATATTTTCAAAAATCTTAATAATAGTTTTAGATAGAAGATGAAAAGGAGATAATTTATCATAGACTTTTGTAGCTTTTAGAGTAGCTAATTTCCATTCGAGAGATGGATTTGATTCATCAATTTCTATAGTAGCTTCATTTACTTTAAAAAATGATCCATTAGATATGTCAGTGAGAATAGAAACATCATAAGTACCTGTAACATCGAGAGTGATCTAGTTAGGAGCATCCATTCTTCTTTTGAGCATCAGTACTATACAGGTCAGGCTATCCACATGTAGTAGACCATTCCTTTCCCTAGACTAAAAAGAAATGATGGATCGAAATACCAGAATAACAATACAGATGGAAAAGGTAACTGATATTTCTATTCTCACTGATATATCTCTTGGATCATTTTTTAAAGTAAATGAAGCTACTGTAGAAATTGATGAATCAAATCCATCTAGTGAATGTAAATTACCTACTCTAAAAGCTACATAAGTCTATGATAAATTATCTCCTTTTCATCTTCTAGCTAAAATTACTATTAACATTTCTAAAAATATTATTAAGGTTAAGCAGAATGATGATTATAAGTATCATCTACAGATCATTGATGACAAAACTATTAGGCAATTAAAATCTCAAACAAAGTATAAGTTTTTACATATAGGTGTTATTTCTATTGGTGTTTTCCCTTTGTTTCGTAAAGGTTTGAATGTTAGTCTTTTAGGTTGTGCTCTCGATAATAGGCATACCTCTTTTCTAACCTATCTAAAAGCTATTATTCAAACTAGTCTTCATTATGGTCATATTTTAATAACCATTCATCCTAACTACCCAGTCGCCATACATGAAGAAGCTAATCTCAATAGAGTCCTTAAGCTATATCTTCAAACCCATGGTCTTGAAATTATATAAGGATCTTGTCCCCTAGCTATAAAAAACCAAATCATGTATCACCTCACCAATACCATATATCCAGCTATTAAACATGGCCCTGCACCTGGCAAAAGTGTGGTGTGTTGCACAAATGAGAATAGTCAAATTATTCCAGCTGAATCTATATCTTGGTCTGATCTCAAGATACCAAAGAAATGGATTGTCGATACAAACTTCATCCAATAACCCAAAAAATCCCTATCTTTTGTAACCTCAATAAAAGATACTCCTGATAAAACCATCATCAAATTTCATAACCAATGTCCTAAAAATCAGTCTTAAAACCCTCTTTCTTCTAGTACACAATGTAGACATATTAGATGGATTCATGACCCCCAGATTGATACTTATTTCTATACCAACTATCAACAATTAATAAATCACCCAAATCCATCTATGATTTATATGGTTAAAAGGAACTCTATAATAGAAAGCCTTTTTGAAACCACTAGACATCTGCAAGCTAGAGCCAAGAATATAAACATGGAAGGAACATCCCAAAAGACCCAAGATAAAGGACATACTTGGAAAACCCCTTTAGGTGATGAGTCTTATATAGAGAAAAGGTTGCCTAAGACATCTGATTTCAATCAGTTTTCTCCTAATGGAAACAATAAAGCCGAAATGTTTAATTTATGAACCACTGATAAAAGTCTTGACCAATCCACAGAAACTAAGCTCCTAAATTGGAATAACCTAAATACTAAGTGTCTCAATGATAGAGCTTCTGAAATCCAAGAAAGCCTATCTTAGGTAGCTATTATGCTTAAAAGTATTGAGCTATACCAAAAGGGAGAAACCACTCAGGCTATTAGAAAGTTACATGAAAACTCTACTGTACATCATGCACAAACTATCCAAAATATAGATGACTCTATTTCTCTGTTAGGAAAAGGACAAAAACATCTCAATACCTAGCTTACTAAAGTCCACCATGAAGTAAATCAACAAACAGCTACGATAGAAGTTGTTAGCTCCAACCAGAATAATCTACAAGAAAATATAACTTAGCTTCATTCCTCCTCTGACAGTATTATCAAAGAAATAGTAGAACAAGGTCCTGAGGTTTCTACTATCCCTGAAATACTAGAAGTCCTAAAGAAATATGAATCCCCAGCTCAAGAACCTGAAGCTTCTAAAGAACCACTTTTGAAGGAAGAAGGAGATTATTCAAAAGGACTTGAATCTTGGTAGGAGGTCATAAGATATTAGAGGGAGTCCTTTATGAAATCAAATGCCGAAATTTTGTCTGAAGAAGAAAAATTTCTTGATAAGATATTTGAAATAGGAATGGAAAAAATTGATCCTATCAAAACATAAGCCTTTTTTATTGAAGGAAGTTCCTCCTCAAAACCTCCTTTAGATGCACAGATGAGGACAATCAATTTACAACCATTCTTCTATAAATTCACTTGTGAGCCTCTTGAGACCTAGAAGGAAATGATACATGTTATTCTTGCATGGGCAAATGTTCAGATCTATGGAGGTAACAGAGATCCATTCATTGTAGCTCAATAAATTGCCAATGGCTTCATAGAAAATATTAAAGAATGGTGGGATTTGTGTGGAGATGCTTTTCAAACAACAATATACACTCATACTAATCCTATTTCTACATTAGGAAATACTCTAATCTCTGAAATTGTTGGAACCATTGACAATGAAAAGGAATCCAACAAGTCTAAATTCAAGAAAGCCCAACTATGTGATATAACTAGGATAGATGAATATATGTGTTATATGGAAAATCTTTATTATAACACCCGAGAAATATTCAATCCTACTTATAATCTATGATATATAGAGTATTTTCCTGAATATTTTGCCAACAAATACAAAGCTATTATGAAAGATGATTTAGCCAATATGTCCTTAGGTAGAATCAATTAGAATATCAAGGCCATTAACTCCCAATTATGTGCTAAAAGAAAAGAGTATAAAGAAACTCTCAAGTTTCATAAGCAATATGATCTAAACTCTGAAACATCCTTGATGATAACTTTGGTTGCATCGATGCTAAGAAATATAGGAAACACAGGCAGAAAAGAAGAGAATGTAAATGCACTCCATGAAAGTACTTCTCTAAAAAAATGAAAAAGAGCTTTGAACATTGAAAAACTTTCAAAAAGAGAAAGCATGGTTTTTAGAAATAGCCTATTAAATGTCTCCTCTACCAAGGAAACCACTATGCTAACTAATGCCTGAATAGGAAGCAGGAATCCAAGAAGGTAAACTTTTTATCCAACCATGATCTTCATGAAGATGAGTATGTACTAAACTTTGATATGAAGAAAGTTATGAATCAGATATTGTGTGGCAATCTGATCAAGCAAATTTAGATAAGTAAGTAAATATGAATTCTAACCAAATTGAATCTAACATTAATTCTTTAGATTATGATTCTGATATCAGCTTCCAAATTCATATGATTTCAGCTCCCTCTCCAGATGCTTTATCCATCACACAATAGATATCATATCTTAAACAAAAGATGGATAGAACTCCTGTTTATATGATATCTGCTAGAATGTCTCTCCAACAATAAATGTCTACCTTAGAAAAGAATCTTCAAAAAAAACTTGCTAATGAAAAAAGGTAACAAGATTTTATTTCTAATCAACGTTTGGCTCCTACTTTTAATCTTCTAGTTCCTTATTTTTCAAAGATAGAAGTAGCATACCAGCCAGATTCATATGCTAGATCTTTTTGGTTAAAGCAGTGTATCCAGCAACTTCAAGCCTTTTTCCTAAAGGATCAATGGGAATTAGAAATGCTTCTAAAATAAGAAGCTCTATCTGATGCTAAAGAGCATCAATTTGAACAAGAAATCATCTAAGCTAATGATCTCATAGAACAACATTTTGAAGTAAGAGAAACTAGCACTGACATACAAAATTAGTTGCAAAATAGCCATATACACCAAATATTTTCACATTTTACAAATAACCCTATTTGTGAAATTACTATAAAATGGAATGGATTTAAGCCCTACAATTTGGATTCTTTACTAGATACAGGAGCATACATATCCCTAGCCACGTATCACTCTATTCCTATTGACAAATGGTAGCTTGATTTTCATAAACTCACTTTTAATACCAAAACTGTGGTATCAAAATTCTCAACTACCATTCCTATACAGTTTGGTGGTTCAGTATTCTTTTTCAAAGTAGTTCAACATGAAATGCCATAATACAATCTTATGATAGGATCAGACAATTTGTCTGCCTTATATCCTATTACATTCCAAAATCATGAAATCATCCTTGCTAATAAATACTCTTTATATAAGAAAAGAAAGTATGAATGCAAAGTGCCTCTCAAAGAAAGATAGGTAAAACCTACCAATACCAAATGGATTCAGTAGAAGATCAATCTATGTAGTGGAAATATAGAATTTATTACTGAAAAACTTATAAAAGATTATTTCTCAGAGAATCCTCTTGATTTCCATGACAAAAAAGTTCATGAGTGTAAAATTGAGCTCAAACTCATCAAAACTAAGGATGGAAATATAGTTGAACCAAAGTTCAAAGCTCACCACTCAGGTATATCTCCTAGCTTGAGAGAAGAGTGTTTAAAAGAAATAACCCAGTTAAAGTCTCAAGGATTGTTTAGAGATTACAATAGCCCTTGGGCCTGTGAAGCCTTTTATGTCAACAAAAGTGCTGAACAAGTTAGAGGAAAGAAGAGGCTAGGTGTCAATTATGTTCCTCTTAATAAACATGTTATTTATTTACAACATCTTATTCCTTCCAAATATGAGATTTTACAAAGAATTCATGATAGTAAAGTTTACATTAAGTTTGATTTAAAGTCAGGTTTCTGGCAGATTGAAGTAGCAAAATAGGACAGGTATAAGACAGCTTTCATCACTCCTTTTGGGCAATATGAGTGTAATGTTTTACCTTTTGGCCTTAAAATAGCTCCTAGTATATTCTACAATATGATGAACTAGATATTTTCTAGCTACTCAAATTTTATAATTGTCTATATAGATGATATTTTAGTTTTCTCCAAAAATTTGAAAGATCATCTCGATCATCTGGCACAATTTCATCAAATAATCTTTGACAATGGTCTGGTTTTGTCAAAATCTAAAATGGTTATCTTTAAAGCTGAAATTAACTTTATGGGCATTATTACAAAATTAGTGCAAATTATTGTTCAAGAACATATTCTAAAGGTAATCAAGAATTTTTCTGATGATCTTTCAGATAAGAAAACTCTCCAGAGATTTCTTGGGTGTGTTAATTACATTGCAGGATATTATTATAATGTTGCTCAAGATAGATTACTATTGAACAAGAGATTAGCCAATAATCCTCCCCCTTGGGATAACCAAATGACTAATTTTGTGTAGTGAATTAAGCAAAACTGTCAGAATCTACCTCCTTTGGTCTTACAAAGAAATGGATTTAAAATTATTGAAACAGACGCTTCTG
Organism: Torreya grandis; assembly: GCA_037957365.1. NCBI lineage: Eukaryota > Viridiplantae > Streptophyta > Pinopsida > Cupressales > Taxaceae > Torreya > Torreya grandis. The sequence continues at coordinate 407,886 of JARHVA010005583.1, forward strand.
ACCAAATCTAGGGAGAAGTCTTGAAATAAAAATTATCAGATGGCACAGAGAAGCCTTTCAGGTTTGCATCAAGAACTTTCAAACAATCTTAGAAAAATTACCACTCAACCCATAAAGATATTCTCACAATCATAAAAGCCACTCAAGCTTTTATGTTTTTATCAAATCAGAAAAATTCCTTGTCAGATCAAACCTAAATAATTTTATGAGCATTATAAATTCTTTAGATAATCTTAAAAAAGGATCATGTAGCAGGTTAATCAGATGGGCAACCTATCCTTTTGATTTTGGCTTTTCTTTTGAACATATTCCAAGGAAAATAAATTGTCTTGCAAATTTTGCTTCCAGAGAAGTTAATACAGGTTACAATATTAATATGACTACAATAGAAATTTGAGAAGAATTTCATGATCATATCTGGCATTCTATTCCTTCTATGGCTAACTAGTTAAGAAATGAGAGTAATGATCTAGTCATAAGATCTTATGAAGCTTCTACTGATCTTAACAATCAACATTTAGGATGGACCTCTCAATTCTAGGAACTAGATGGTAACAAGTGGTGCTCTGTAGTCATGTTATTTCATGAAAGACATAATCCCAAGTTGTGCGAGATACATAATCCTTTTAAAAAAAATATTTTAAGAGAAGGATTTATGTTTTCTATTAATTGGTCTACATTTTAGCCAACTTTTAATCCTATAGAAACAAACTTCTGGACCAATGGAGAAATTCTTGATTATCTAATATAATTTTTAGACTATGTTATACCCCTGAAAGCTTCTAAAGATACAGATATCCATATTACTCCTAACCAACTTTAGAATATATTTGTATCTTTGAAAATTCCTTTTAAAATAAAGTTTAAACTCTTCTTTGTTTAAAATCATCAGGTTAATATTCATGCCAGCCTCTTTCTAGCTCAACCTATCACTGCTCTTTGGAAAAGATTTACTATTAGTCATGATGTTGTATTTCCACCATCCTCTCTGGGTAGTATTGTTTGAATCCCGTCATCTTAATACTTGCATGATGATGTTGACTTTGGTGAAGAAAATCCTATCTACTCCCCTGGAAGATATGATTCTAATGACGACAATCACTATTCTCCATAGGGATATGAATTTTATGATGATTGATAACTACTTACAGGATTTGTTTGTAAGCGTGAATGTGAGCACATTATCACTCTTTTCTTTTTTGTGGACCTCACCACTTTAAATGTAGTATTTATTTAGTCATGTTGATAGACTTGTTATTAGAAGCATAATGGCCCCATAACCCACTTTTTCCTTACTTTTATTTGTATCTGCTTATCTCACATCTCATTGTAAACTGTCGATCTCTGAGTTTACAATGAAAAGATATATTTATATTTAGTAATTTTTATATGTATTGAAGAGAAGAGTTCAAAATTTATTTTAAAATGAATTTTCAAAGATATAAATATATTTTGAATTTGGTCAGGAGCAATATGGATATCTATATCTTTAGAAGCTGTCAGGGGCAGAACATAGTCTAAAAATTCTATTAGATAATCAGGAATTTCTCAACTAGTCCAGAAGTTTGTTTCTACAAGATTAAAATTTGGCCAAAATGTAGACCAATTAATAGAAAACATAAATCCTTCTCTTAAAATAAAATCTTTAAAAGGATTATGTATCCTGCACAGCCTAGGATTATGTCTTTCATGAAATAATATGACTATAGAGTACCACCTATTACCATTTGGTTCCTAGAATTGAGAGGTCCATCTTAAATGTTGATTGTTAAGATCGACAAAAGCTTCATAAGATCTTCTGACTAGAGAAATACTCTTAGTTCTTAACTGGTTATCCATAGAAGGAATAAAATGCCAAATATGATCATGAAACTCTTCTTAGATTTATGTTGTAGTCATATTAATACTGTAACCTGTATTAGCTTCTCTGGAAGCAAAATCTACAAGCCAATTTGTTTTCCCTAGAATATGTTCAAAAGAAAAGTCAAAATCAAAAAGATAGGTTGCCCATCTGCTTAACCTGCTACATGATCCTTTTTTAAGATTATCTAAAGAATTTAGAATGCTCATAAAATTATTTAGGTCTGATTTGACAAGGAATTTTTCTGATATGATAAAAAACATAAAAGCTTGATAGGATTTTATGACTATGAAAATCTCTTTATGGGTTGAGTGGTAATCTTCTGAGCATGTTGTAAAAGTCCTATCTACAGTACTCTTTTCCTTTTGATATATCAATAATATCAGTTACCTTTTCCATTTGTATTGTTATTCTGGCATTTTGATCCATCATTTCTTTTGTCTAGGGAAGGGAATGGTCTGCTATGTGTGGATAGCCTGACCTATATAGTACCGACACTCAAAAGAAGAATAAATGCTCCTAACCAGATAAATCCTGATGTTACAGGTACTTTTGATATTTCTACTCTCACTAATATATCTCTTAAATCATTTTTTAAAGTAAATGAAGCTATTGTAGAAATTGATGAATCAAATCCATCTCCCAAATGGAAATTACCTACTCTAAAAGCTACAGAAGTCTATGATAAATTATCTCCTTTTCATCTTCTAGCTAAAACTACTATAAAGATTTTTGAAAATATTATTAAGGTTAAGCATAATGATGATTATAAGTATAATCTATAGATCATTGATGACAAAACTATTAGGCAATTAAAATCTCAAACAAAATATATGTTTTTAAATAAAAGTGCTATTCTATTGGTGTTTTCCCATTGTTTCATAAGGGTTTGAATGTTAGTCTTTTAGGTTGTGCTCTCGATAATAGCCATACCTCTTTTACAACCTATCTGAAAGCTATTATTCAAACTAGTCTTCATTATGGTCATATTTTTATAACCATTTATCCTAATTACCCAGTCGCCATACATGAAGAAGCTAATCTCAATAGAGTCCTTAAGCTATATCTTCAAACCCATGGTCTTGAAATGATAGAAGGATCTTGTCCCCTAGATATAAAAAACCAAATCATGTATCACCTCACCAATACCATATATCCAGCTGTTAAACATGGCCCTGCACCTGGCAAAAGTGTGGTGTGTTGCACAAATGAGAATAGTCAAATTATTCCAGATGAATCTATATCTTGGTCTGATCTCAAGATACCAAAGAAATGGATTGTCAATACAGACTTCATCTAAAAACCCAAAAAATCCTTATCTTTTACAACCTCAGTAAAAGATACTCCTAATAAAGCCATCATCAGATTTGATAACCAATGTCTTAAAAATCAATCTCAAAACCCTCCTTCTTCAAGTACATAGTGTAGACATATTAGACAAATTCATGACCCCTAAATTGATAGTTATTTTAATACTAATTGTCAACAATTAATAAATCACCCAAATACATCTATGTTTCATACGGTTAAAAGGAAAATTGTAATAGAAAGCCTTTTTGAAACCAATAGATGTCTACTAGCCAGAGCCAAGAATATAAACATGGAAGGAACATGCCAAAAGACCTAGGATGAAGAACATACTTGGAAAACCCCTTTAGGTGATGAATCTTACACAGAGAAAAGGTTTCCTAAGACATCTGATTTCAATTAGTTTTCTCCTTATGGAAACAATAAAGCTTAAATGTTTTATTTATGAACCACTGATAAAAGTCTTGACCAATTTATAGAAACCAAGCTCCCACACTAGAATAACCTAGCTACTAAGTGTCTCAATGATAGAGCTTCTGAAATCCAAGAAATACTATCTCAAGTAGCTATTATGCTTAAGATTATTGAGCTATACCAAAAGGGAGAAACCACTTAGGCTATTGGAAATTTGCATGAAAAATCTACTGTACATCATGCATAAACTATCCAAAAAATAGATGACTCTATTTCTTTGCTAGGAAAAGGATAAAAAAATCACAATACCCAGCTTACTGAAGTCTGCCATGAAGTAAATCAACAAACAGCTAAGATAGAAGTTGTTAGCTCTAGCTAGAATAATCTATAGCAAAATATAACTCAGCTTCATTCCTGCTCTGACAGTATTATTAGATAAATATTAGAACAAGCTCCTAAGGTTTCTACTATCCCTGAGTAGAAGTCCTAAAGAAATAGGAATCCCCATCTCAAGAACCTGAAGCTTTTAAAGAACCACTTTTGAAGCAAGAAGGAGATTATTCAAAAGGACTTAAATCTTGGTAGGAGGTCATAAAAATATAGAGGGAGTCCTCTAGGAAATCAAAATCCAAAATTCTACCCAAAGAAGAAAAATTTATTGATAAGATATTTGAAATAGGAATGGCAAAAATTGATCCTGTCAAAATAGAAGCCTTTTTAACTAAAGGAAGTTCCTCAAAACCTCCTCTAGATTCACAAACGAGGACAATCAATTTACAACCATTCTTCTATAAATTCATTTTTGAGCCTCCTGAAACACAAAGGGAAATGATACATGCTATTCTTTCATGGGCCAATATTCAGATCTATGGAGCTAACTGAGCTCCATTGACTATAGCTCAACAAATTGCCAATGGCTTCATCAACAATATTAAAGAATGGTGGGATTTGTGTGGATTTACTTTTCAAACAACAATATACACTCATACTAATCCTATTTCTACATTAGAAAATTCTCTAATCTCTAAATTTATTGGAACCATTGACAATGAAAAGGAATCCAACAAGTCTAAATTCATGAAAGCCCAACTATGTGATATAACTAGGATAGATGAACATATGTGTTGTATGGAAAATCTTTGTTATAACACCAAAGAAATATTCAATCTTGCTTATAAGATACAATATATAGTGTCTTTTCCTAAATATTTTGCCAACAAATACAAAGCTGCTATGAAAGATGACTTAGCCAATATGTGCTTTGGTAGAATCAATCAGAATATCAAGTCCATTAACTCCCAGTTATGTGCTAAAAGAAAAGTGTATAAATAAACTCTCAAGTTTCATAGGAAGATAGGATCTAAACTCTGCAACATCCTTAATGATAACTTTGGTTACATTGATGCTAAGAAATATAGGAAACATAGGCAGAAAAGCATAGAATGTAAATGCACTCCAGGAAAGTACTTCGCTAAAAAAAGGAAAAAGAGCTTTGAACATAAAAAAACTTTTAGAAAGAGAAAGCATGGTTTTCAAAAATAGCCTATTAAATGTTTCCTCTACCAAGGAAACCACTATGCTAGCAAATGCCTAAATAAGTAGCAGGAATCCAAGAAGGTAAACTTTTTAGCTAGCCATGATCTTCATGAAGATGAGTATGTACTAATCTCTGATCCTGAAGAAAGTTATGAATCAGATATTGTGTGGTAATTTGATCAAGCAGATTTAGATAAGAAAGTAAATATGAATTCTAACCAAAGTGAATCCGACATTGATTCTTTGGATTATGATTTTGATATTGGCGTCCAAATTCATATGATTTCATCTCCCTTTCCAGATGCTCTATCTATCACACACAGATATGATACCTTAAACAAAAGATGGATCAAACTCCTATTTATATGATATCTGCTAGAATGTCTCTCCAACAACAAATATCTACCTTAGAAAAGAATCTTCAACAAAAACTTTCTAATGAAAAAAGGCAACAATATTTTCTTTCTAAGCAACCTTTGACTCCTACTTTTAATCTTCTAGTTCCTGATTCTTCAAAGATAGAAGCAACATACTAGCCAAATTCATACGCTAGACCATTTTAGTGATAGCAGTGTATCCATCAACTTCAAGCCTTTCTCCTAAAGGCTCAATGGGAATTAGAAATGTTTATTAAAGAAGAAGCTCTATCTGATGTTGAAGAGCATTAATTTGAACAAGAACTCATCCAAGCTACTGAACTCATAGAACAACATTTTGAAGCAGGAGAAACTAGCACTGACATATAAAATCAATTGTAAAATAGCCATATACACCAAATATCTACACATTTTACAAACAACCCTATTTGTGAAATTACTATCAAATGGAATGGATTTAAGCCCTAAAATTTGGATGTTTTACTAGATACAAGAGTAGACATATCCCTAGCCAGGTATCACTCTATTCCTATTGACAAATGGTAGCCTAATTTTCACAAGCTCACTTTTAATACAAAAACTATAGTATCAAAATTCTCAGCTTCCATTCTTATACAGTTTGGTGGTTCAGTATTCTTGTTCAAAGTAGTTCAGCATGAAATTCCATCACATGATCTTATGATAGGATCAGATAATTTGTCTACCTTATATCCTATTACAATCCAAAATCATGAAATCATCCTTGCTAATAAATACTCTTTATATAAGAAAAGCAAGTATGAATGCAAAGTGCCTCTCAAAGAAAGATAGGTAAAACCTACCAAGACCAAATGGATTCAGTAGAAGATCAATCTATGTAGTGGAAACATAAAATCCATTACTGAAAAACTTATAAAATAAGGTTGGTTAGAGAATTCTCTTTCTTTCCAAGACAAAAACATTCATGAGTGCAAAATTGAGCTCAAACTCATCAAAGATAAGGATGGAAATATAGTTGAACCAAAGTTTAAAGCTCACCACTTAGGTATGTCTCCTAGCCTGAGAGAAGAGTGTTTAAAAGAAATAACCTAGTTAAAGTCTCAAGAATTGTTTAGAGATTCCAGTAGCCCTTCAGCCTGTGAAGCCTTTTATGTCAACAAAAGAGCTGAACATCTAGAGGAAAGAAGAGGCTAGTTGTCAATTATGTTCCTCTTAATAAACATCTTATTTCTTTACAACATCCTATTCCTTCCAAAAATGAGATTTTACAAAGAATTCATGGTAGTAAAGTTTACATTAAGTTTGATCTAAAGTCAAGCTTTTGGTAAATTCAAGTAGCAAAATAAGACAGGTATAAGACAGCTTTCATCACTCCTTTTGGGCAATATGAGTGGAATGTTTTACCTTTTGGCCTTAAAATAGCTCTTAGTATATTCTAGAATATGATGAACTAGATATTTTCTAGATACTCAAATTTTATAATTGTCTATATAGATGATATTTTAGTTTTCTCCAAAAATTTGAAAGATCATCTCGATCATCTGGCACAATTTCATCAAATAATCTTTGACAATGGTCTAGTTTTGTCAAAAGCTTAAATGGTTATCTTTAAAGATGAAATTAACTTTTTGGTCATTATT
>JARHVA010005583.1:420000-580000 GCA_037957365.1 Torreya grandis
CACAAACATTATAATTCCATGCAATTTTGACAATCAACAAGTCTTGCTTTCCTGATGACCGTATGACAAGGTAATATATATTTGACTTTAAAATACCATTGATAATTTTACTGAGTCATCTAAAAATCAAACATGATTCATTCAAATTCGAACTAGAAGTTAACTCCCAAGATTAAATAAATAACCATAGACTTTAGCAAATATTCGACAAACACAATGATGTCTAAAAAATTGTTAAACAATGATATTAACTAAAATAATTTGCATAATAATATGTTTATTTCCTAATCACTACTCTTAAGTCAAAAACATTAACTTCATTTTATCGTGTCAACTAAAATGATCTGTTAATGCCTAATAAATAATTGATAACTCGTTAATATTGTAGTATAGGTTATGCAACTATTATAATGATAATAGTAACTTTGTAACATAATCAACCACTTAATAAATTGATCAAACTAAGTAATATTGTCTATGCCAAAACTTAGCTATGTAAAATAAGCCATATATTTATTATCAAAATAGCAATAAGTCACATTAAAACATGAACATATTCATTCAATCAACCCAACAATAACCTTAATTGTTAATAATATAGTAACAACTAGATTAGTGAAATTATGCAAACAAACTACATGATCATAGAACAATAACATATCATAGTAGACATACATAATAGAAAAAAAAACATATCACAAATATCTAACTCACAATGATAATTACAAAACATGTTATATTATTGTGGTGTGTGCATGGGTTTCTAATTTTTCTCTCTATCATCTACCAATGCCTCCATCTACACCATCCTCTCTGATGATGCTCTCCCTCTGTCATAATCTAAGGGATGGATCTGTCCTAGATCCACCTCAAAATAGTGAAGCTCGTAGACTAAAACATAATTATATCCATAAAATATTATTGTATAACTAATAAACATTATCATAATGTATAGAATATAAAATTACACCTATATCATAGCAAACCAATCACGTATATTAGTTATTAAACTAATAGCCATAGTAATCCATGAATCAAATAGGTTATTCAACTTAGAGTGAAATTATTATGTGACATGCTGAGTAATATGTAGAATGTTGAGCTATATTATTGACTAATTTTTATGTAATTATGTGCCAAAGTAGTAGGTGTTAGATGTAAAATGCCTTGTGAGGCTCTTTATATAGGAGGACCTTTAATTTAATTGAAATACACTTATTCACAAGCTGACAAGGTGAAAAGATAAATAAAATCATAATATGAAACCAAAAGGAAGAGTAATGACCCAAAATGAGCTAAAAATGTGATCATTGGACAATAACACTAAGGTGGACACTAGAATGGTGCACTATAGTCTAGGTTTGTGTTATTGTCTTGTATCCAAAAATTTGGATAGTAGTTGTGATAAATAAGCCATGGGGCCCTTATGACTATGATAGCATGACATAATACCATGGAAGGTTCAACAAGTAGGGAAAATAATTCATAATCACAACCTAAAATACCAAAGCTACCATGTGAACAAGACCTTCATTCAACATTAATAACTTCCTATGAAAGAGCTACAAAAGACATAGTACTTGTGTTCCTTGACCAGATTAGGCTATGTATAGAAAGTGAAAATTTCATTTTTCTTTATTGTTTTTATGTTTTAATAAAAATAGAAAATACTTCTATTCATCCCTCTTTTACATTTTCTATTCAAAAGAAAGTGGCCATTCTAGATAAATAAAAGTAATCCATAATTTGTATTCCAATTATATGTTATGAAATTTCAAATATTCTAACACATTTCCAAGATAGTGACCTTAGCCTTCATGACATCAAAAATTATCTCATTAACTCTCTTTCCTCATCATCTAAAATGGATTTTCCTTTACCTAATGTTTCCAAATCATGTGATGATCCTAGTTGAAAATGCAAGTATGATGGTAAAGAGACTATTATTCTTATGTGTCATATAGATAGTCAAGTACAATCTATAAGCACCTATTTAACCACTTTACCAATCCATCTGAGTGAATTCTATCTATGATGACTACTATACGAGACCTTCAACAACAAAATACTATTCTCAAGTTAAAAGTGTCCTTCCATGTGGCTACCTTTAATGATTATATCTTAGAGGACCAACCCATTACATGGGATGTTATTTTATCATCCATATCCTTCTAAATTTTTCATACATATGTTTTATTCCTTCCATGGTCAAGGATATCATACTATTAATTTGAAACAATATGTACACTCCTTTGACCATTGGGCTAAATATGAACAATTTTTACTTAGATATTTCTATATAAGCTTAACTCAAGAAGCTCTAGATTGGTTTTATAGCCTTCCCTATGGTTCCTTACCAAATTTCAAAATACATGAAGATGTATTCTTATATGATTTATATAAGAATAAGTTACCAAATCTACCATTGGAACATATACAAGCCTTTACTCAAAATGAGCATGAATCTATTGAGGACCATATTATTAGATGTATAGATATATTTTATTCCTTAAACTACACCCCCTCAAATTTAGAAATATAATACATATTTAGTAGTGGTAATTTTTTTCCACTCTGAGAAATATAATTGCACAATCTCTTTACTTATTTCAATACTCTATATTGGTATGTGCATAAATATGCATGCACCTTAGCAAAATGCAATACCAATTCCTCTATTTCTTCACCTAATGTTAGATATGTTATAAATAATTCCTACCATGCAACACAACATAATAATAATGGCTATGAGCCACATCAAATACCTTATTATAGATCAATAGTGCATACCAAGTAACAAATAATAAATGTTTTAACATAAAGGATAGGAATCCACATACATAATACCTCCTATACTTAAAATATATACCTCTACAAAGAATCAACCACTTTAGTTTTATCTATAAAGAGATATACCACATTACATATTGAAAACACTATTGGATAAATGGTTGATTACTCATCTTCATAATTACTACCATCCACCACATACTTTACAATGTAAAAGGAAAACCCTTTTGCACTTAACATCATATTAATGGCCATTATGATAATGATTGTTTTCCATTAAGTAAAAATATTTCACAAATTATAGATCAAGGGGTTATTAAATTTTAGAAAGACACATCAATGTCTCTTTCACCCAATTATTTTATAGGTTATCATAAAATGGTCGAGACATCCCATTCTTCTCCTTTTAGGAATTTATCATTTATCAACCTTGACAAAAGTCAGCAACTATAATAAGTCCTCCTAATGTACTATGACTAATCTTTCCCACATTAACCTACCAAGAATCCATTAGTTGATCAATCTCTCACTAAAGGCACATGTGGAGGAGGAATTAAGCCAAGTTTTATAAATCATACTCACATATCTACATATATTATTTGGGTACTAAAACCAACATGCACAAATATAGATCATAAAAATACACATTATACTCCTAAAGATGCATCAGTTACAATGTTAAAACTACAATAAAAAACCCAATAACCACTTGATCATTATTGTCTAACTTTATTATTCCTAATTGTATTCCATTGTGTATGTTGATTTCCTTAGTTATCACTAAATAAAAGTAAATGAGCAACTACTAATGCTTTACGACATAAACAAATATCATATTTCAAACATATTGCATGAACAAAATTAATTTATTTTTAAAAAATGCACATAAACTTCATGTAGTGCTTTATATATTTCATGGGTGTATTAAATACATTAATACCAATATGGTAATCATAATTTATATAATTCCATATGAATATCCACTTGAACAAGAGAATTTTATTCATAGACAACTAATTATACAACCTATTAAGGTTAATAATCCATGAAAGGGTAAATAATAGGACATCCCCTTTCCTATGTAGGCCAAAATTTAGAGGCATTTTCACTAGATATATATAGTGGATTCCATGAAATACTCATCTACACTTATATAGATTACTTAATTACCTAGAAAAACTAAACATGTTAAAATTATAACTACTCCAAAGAAACCACAGAGCACTAAATGGTGAGTTCCACAGAAGCATACTCTTATTATTTCTTCATGACCATAGAGTCTTATTACACATAATAAGGATACCAAAAATTCTACATATCTATGTATGACACCTATGCATGCTCCTCGGTAGTACCACCAGTTTCACATACCATATTTGAAATGTGGATCTACTTATGAGAATCCATCAAATGGGATCATTTTTTATTTGATAGATAAAATAAATTTGGTTTTACAAGGATATATTAACCATAATTTTAGATAAAATAAGACATAAATTCTAAATACAAATCTCCACAGACTACTAAATGGATGACCATCAACAAAAACTTATAACTAGCAAGAAAAATATACAAGATAAAATAACAAATAGGAAGTACCCAAAAAATAACTTTAGACCTCTGAGTTGGATTTATCCTTTGAAGTGCATTATTTAGTATCCTTGTTCTTATACACTAGAAAATATTGGTTAATTATTCCTTAGGTACATTTAGATTTAGGGAAGGTTGGGTGTCTTTTGTGAGTTCATGCCCTGATCCAACTTTCCCTCTCTTTATAGATGGAGGATTTCCTCATCTTTTTCATTATCTAAATCTTGTTTGAGATTGATTGTTTTTTTTTTCTTTGATTCTAATATTTTATGAGATATAATATAGCCCTCCCAATTCCTTTTAATTTCTCAAGTAAAACACCCAGTTTCATACTCTAATCATTATTATTATCCACCACTCCACTAAGATCCCTACTCCTAGTAATATCCTCTCCTTTTGATGGAATTTCAATAGTTATAGGTTTCTTACTTGTGGAGGCATGTGAGAACACATAATTTTGCTCGAAGGGAGTTATCCTAGTGAAAGGGGAGAAGGGTTTTAGGAGGGCTTGGCCATGGGAGCCTTCCTCATTTTTTTATAGGTTAGCATCTTCCTTAGAAGGTTCATTAGTCAAGGTATCCTCAACCATAGGTATGGTTTTCCCACATGTGTTTTCACCATGTTAGATTTTCAAAAGGACAAGGCCATGGTATATTGTATCATTTTTATCATTTACCTGATATTTAAGGGTTGTGGATTCAAGGCAATTAATAAGGTAGAATGGTCGTATGATTTTATATACACAAAAATGGTTAAGTAAAAAGTGTTGAGAGAAAATCAAAGTATAGTTACCTTCTAAGGTTAAGTATTTCATGATCTGTAAAGATATATATAGACACCAATAGGTAATATCCTACCATAAAAACCCTTTTTTATCAATCTTTAGCGTGATATCTATCCATAAATACTTTTGCATTATCTCTAGCTTATGGCTTTTATCTTTATATGCTTTAGCCCTTTCACAAGGCATCCTAGTGCTTTGTTGATACTTTATTTAAACATAACGATTTTCATTTTTCTCAACCTAATAATATATTTATTCCAAGTAACAATAAAATATTTAGAGAGATCTTCAACATAGAATTTAATCTTTAACATAAAAATAGCTAGGCCCCCTTTACTTAGTTTCTTCTATACTTTCTTCTTCCCCTGTACTTCAATGCATGACACATGTTCCATGTGATCATGATCACTCCCATTTGAGTTTGAGTGATTATTCTCCTACTCCACATATTAAAGTGGAAATTTTTGGATTTAAAATTCAATGGTCTAACTTGAAGGTTGTTATTAATATCCTGGATGGAGTATCTAAACTCCCTGATATGCCAATTATAAAATTATAAGGGTGGGGGGGACTTCTACATGCCTAGAGTTAAAATTCCAATTTGTGATATGTTCATGGTGTATTTAATAATTTTCCACATGATCATTGGTAATTATATTTAAAATTTTGGCCTTGATTGACCAGTCCTTATCCCACATGCCCATTATTTCACTTCCAACCCCATAGTTGGCTAGGTAGTCTACGATAGTGTTTCCTTCACGATAAATGTGAATGATATATGAATCCTTAAAGGTGTAAATGATACTATAGGCCTCATGAATTACTTATTTGATATTTTTGGATGGGATGGGATCATAGGATATACTTTTTCCTATCAAATATTTCAAAAATACAAACAAAAATAAAATATTTAAAAAACCTACAAAAACATTCAAATAATTCAAAACTATAAAAATATTTAGCATTCCCATATTTTAATAGCTCCTTAGAATCTATGTTGTTTAATTTATGTTATAGTATAGCATATCATTTCATTCCTATATACACATATGTTTCACAAATCTTTGAGTGTGATACATGCATACCCAGGCACATTATCTATTCACTTTTAGATGTTGGACCTTTTCTCTTCTCACATCATATCTTAAGTTTGGGGAATCTATTTTTTTATCACAATTGATGCATGTCCAATATATTTTATGATAATTTCTACATTATGATGTTTAATATTATATATTATCACTTACACATGTTTATGTTCATGCACATATCTTTCATAGTGTAATTGATATGCTATATTACATAACATTTTTGCTAACACATATATGCAAAGACTAATATAATATTCTTAGGTTTGTTTTTTATACTTAATTTCTTCACATTTTCACTTATTTGAGTGTATTAAATTTTTTTATTATTATCTTTAATGTGTAACATTTGAATACATTTCTTGTATGTAGGCCCCTGTGCCATTGTATATTGATAGGACATTTAAATATGTCATTAATTTCAATTATGTAGCATTTGAACATGCCCCTTATATGAGGTCTACATGGACCATTAATTTGTATGAAATTTAATAATCTTATGTGTTCTTTATTTATTAATGAGATTATATTATTAACCTCTAGACATTTCCATTATTTATATCATTCATTTTAGTACTTGACGTGATCACATAATGCGAGCCTAATTGGTATATCTACTTCAACATGTTATCCATATATGATACATGATTCATATACCTACCAATTTTTATTTCTTTAACCTCAAAATAAGGGTAATTTTAATAGGGTCATGTCATAGAAGTCATGTCATCCACATTTTCATAGTTTCCTAGATTTTATTGAGGGCATGTCATAAAAGGCATGACCTCCAAACTTATATAACTTATCAGTGTCTAAATTATAGTTTTGGAATAACATAAAAAAATGACCTACACACTTATAAATTTAATTATTATCTCTATATTTTAGTAGGGGCATGTCATAAAAACATGACATACACACACAATCTTGAGTTTAGTTTCATGATTCAAATATACACTTGGATTAAAATCCTATACATTATATAGATTTTTCATATATTTGAAACATATTTTTCATATATATAAAACATATACTCCATATTAGACATATTATAAGTGCATATTCCATGTTATTTCACCAAAAATTATAAAATTACCAATTATACTACTCACCAAGATGCATTGATTACACTAGGATGTATTGTTATCTAGCCTTTTATGTTACAACAATGGGTCCATTTTATAGGTTGAAGTGATGAAGTTATTCAAATTTACCATATTCATATATTTTAGTGATTAAATAATCCAATATCACCATATTATAGGATGAGATGATTAAATCACTCATCCTTTCTAGATTATATATATTCATACTTGAGTTATGCAATTGAGATATAATGATCTCAATGGTTGTGTCATAACTCATTCATTCACAAGATTTGAGGAATAATAATTTCCAATCTCCATCTTCAAATTTTCAAGGTTTGGGTATGAACCTTATACAACTCCAATGTTTCATAAAGAAGCATCTTTACTAAGTCAAAGCATTAAGAGGCAACATGGTCGCATTGATACACAGGTATACTCCTTCCTTAAACTTTTTATTTTTAAGCATTTAAATTGTTTCAAATTTTAGTTTACATGCATGGATTTACATTATATAATTATCTTGGTTACAATTAGTACACTATAAAATTAATCAAAGTGGGCTCAATCAAAGATAAGGCATGCTATACACACCCAGGTACACATTTATTTCCCTTAAAATAGTAATTTTATCCTTAGGCATTACTAGATTAACGGGGGACGTAGATATTAAAAATAAATATTTATAACATATTAGTCTTGTATATTTGACAAATATCAATTAGTAATCTACCCTTTAGTTCTATACCTACCTACTACTAAAAGGAATACATTTACCATATCTTTGTTCATGAATGTTTATCTCTTAGTATGATCCATATAATTATTATGACCTAGGTCTCTTAAAATAAATATAAAGATATAATCTTGATAAACATCATTAAATATCATTTGTATATCCATACCTATTCTCTGTCTTTCTAAACACTACCAGCTAGAAGAGGGACATTACAATCGATGATAGTGTTTAGATCCTTATCTGGTGTCTAATAACCAAAATTCATCCAAATTATAAATGATTTAAAACATATGGTTTAGCCTATTTGTATTATTTAACCCTACCATGATACATTTTCAAAGGTGTGTTATACATCCAAGTTTAAGCCTTCTCATTCCATATATATATAATACTAAGCAAATTCCTACTAAAGCTAATAAATTAATTATAAAATCACTCTATTATACCTTGTTCATCCCTATTATTATATCAATCTTAAGATTAGTCATATCATAGGTAGGAAGAATTAAAATAACATCCCATGAGTGGTATTTTTTAAATTTCAAGTGATATCATTGCATGCATCTTCATATATTATATCTCACCCTTGGGTACACATTTTTCCACACACTTGGGAGAACTACACAAATATGTATTTGGATTAATGGATATGTAAGCAATTAACATTAATAGAGGGGTCTTTGGTTATCTCAATTCCATGATCAAACTAACCCATTTTTATGTAAACTCATTCCAAACATGAAGAGATGGGGTTTTAATCATTCAATGAAGAGTGGTAGCATATATTCTAGATCTGAATATATGAATAGAAAGGTGATGGGTAACCCAAAAAATTTAACTAACAGATCCAAGAAAGAATTTATATTTTGGGTAGGAAAATAACTTTAATAAGAGTAAACTAACATTGATGGTATTGATTGTAGTTTGATGGTATTGTCTAAGTAAGAAAAATAGTAAAAACTTGAACTAGCTAAACAAAGAGCTAAGTTTCATAAGTAAGATAAAAATAGACAATAATGACATCCTAGAATATATTAGTAAACAAGATATGCTTCTCTTATCCCTTATTTTCACAATCATTTCTATATTTATTTCACATGCTTGGATGAACTTATTATCCAATACTATATTATATTATCTAGATTTGAATATGATGTTGCATTCAAACATTTTATTTACGTAGTGTGTTTATATAATAGACCCATTCTATATAAAATATGATTATGTTTCTCAATGAATTGGGTCAAACATGCCTACCATTTTTGGTTTTATAAAATTTAAAATTGTTTGCGATCAATATTGACGTTATTATAGTTATATACCACTTATTGCTCATAGTTTATGTTTGATCTTACAAAAATACCCTTCATTTTATCTTTAGTAAAATATAGAATGAGATAACTTAGAAATAAATAATGAAACACTAGGAAGTTACATAATTCTAGAGAAACTAATGGTTACATGAAAAGGGTCAAGAGGTGGGTTTATCAAAATTAAAACCCTAATTTGAGGTATGTGGGGATAGGGTTAAAAATATATAAATAGTTTACGAATAAGGGTGATAAATGAATCTATAATAGATAGTTAATTGTAAACACAAATAAATAAATATTTTAAATTATAATATTGAGATATGTTAATTATATAAATTTTAAAATCAAAATATGTTCAATTGATTAAAATACTAAATAGAAATGGTACTTGTCTAGTTTATTGTGCACAAGTAGATTTACACTGGAATAGGTGGAAAGTGTGCAGGATATATTGATCATTGTTTCAACATGGCCAACAAGTAGGGAAAGGTTTTTAATCCCTCCCTCTCCTAAAAGGATACTTTTATAAAAAAATCTCCCTAATGTCTTGGTTACTAGTTCTTGTTACCCATGGTAGTCAAGTCACCTCATTGTGACCATACCATGTCAAGGGTCTATGATGTGTATTTTTGATAGATCAAGATGCATTAAAATAAAGATTTAATGCTTAAGGAACTAGAAAAATGATTTAACAATAAATAAATAACTAATTAGAAATGAAAAGGTTTATTGCTTATAAGTTCAATAATGCATAAATGAGAAATAGATAAACAAAGGAGAATGCAATCACGATAAAAAAAATGGATTCATATTATAACTTAGAACCTAAGTTAATATTAATATAATAGAATGCTAAAAGGGGAAAAGAGAGAAGAGAAGGAAGAAAGATAAAAATAGATCCCACTCTCTAATGTCAACCAATTTGGTTATGTTGAGTAGAAAAATCCTAAACTAACTAGTTTTTAGCTGAGTTAGACCTAACACAACTCTAACTAAAGATGGTGAAATATTTTGTGGAACAAAGTAGTAGATCCAAAGAGGATAATATGGTCATTATATACATGCATAGATCAAATATATAAAATGATAGATTTTGAATTAAATATGATTTTATTAAGATTCGTTTGGGATTAATCAAATAATTAGTGAGATATAAACTCAACTTCCAAATAACCTTGACTCATAAAACTAATCTAGTAAGGAAGTGCATGAAATTAAAATGACTAATCCACTAATCTAATTTATAATCTAAAATGATCTAGCTAGGCATAGCCTCCTATGATCCTAAAATGAATCAACCTAGGCATAATCCTCTTAGTCTTTAAAAATACCAACGTAAGTATAACTTCTCAATCTTAAAGGTACCAAGCATGTATTACATCAAAGAGTCAATCTTACATAGGCACATAGGCCTAAGGAGATTGAATACATATTAAAATTAACCAAACAATGAGGAGGGTTTTTAGATCATCAATGTGATTTGAATAATGTGGTTGAGTAGGTGGCTTAGAATCTCTGATATATTGAATGTGTGTTCTAAATTTATACAATCTAACCATGCCTCTATTGAATTTTAAAAGCTAAAAGTAGTTATGATTACATCAACATAACCATCTACCCATGCTTTTGTACAATCAATTTCCATTTATCTTTAAGGATAAGTTTATATTTTATACTATTCATGTGATCCCATTATACATATCATGATACTAATTCCCACTTCATTCATTATCTAATTTTACTATGATTTGATTTTTCAAATCAAATTAGATGCAGAGTCCATTTTTGGCCTCTTAATGGTTTTAACATATAGATGGGCCATCAAATATAGGCCCATGCTTTATTGGTTACATATCCAATGTGTCGTTATCTTTTAATTTCATGATAATTTTTATCTTCCCATAAATATAATCATGACACACAACTATAATAAACAAAATACCAATGAACATGGACAGATACTATAATCCATTCAATTACAATAAGAAAACATAAATCCTACAAATACCAATAAGACTCAAATAAGTGTACTCCACTAATTAATAATCCCAAAAGCCTTAATTCCTTGGAATAAAACTTATAAATTACTTTAAAATATCACACCAAATAATATATTTACCTATTATGTTGATATGATCATCAATTTAAACCAAGGCCATAGTTGATGCATTTAGCATCTACATGGTTCCTTTGGTATGATCCAACATCGTACTATATTCTCTTTAGGATCTTGGGGATATTTATTTACATGTGGTATTGATGAAGAATCATTAGTTAGAATTCATAAAAATCACCATCATCTAGTTTTCTATCTAATTGATCTCATGTACTTGATGGTATGATCTTGATTTTCCTTGCTAAACTAGTTACTCTCTCTCTCTCTCTAGATCATAGTATTTATCACCTTTCTTGAAGTAATATACTCCTTGATGTGGTTTTTATATTATTAAATCCTTCACTTGACATATCACATTATTAATATATCTCATATCACTCCCCTTACTCACAAACTCACCTTTCACCTTCCTTAGCTTTCACTAGTTTTTATTAGGCCATTCATACTTTAAGTGTTAAATCTTGTTATAAGTTATATGAAATTAGTATTTTTACATGAAATATCTCCATTTATCATATCCCACATATAAGAATTTCCTCTGATCTTTTGAACTCATTTTACCTTTCTATTCAACATATAAACCTTTCTTACTTCTCATAAGGCTAGTAGCCTTCTTGGGGTAATTTATACTTAATTCACCAACCCAAGCTCTAATACCAACGTGAAATAAAATTTATGAGCTTAATTTATTAAAAAATAGGTTTTCTTAAAGTTTCATCCTCAAACTCCATTTCATTATACCACTTCCTTTGCAACTTACCCTTCCTTTAAGGCCTAATTAGGCCTATTCCAAGGCCTCTATGCTCAAATCCATACAATCTATACTCCTTTAAACTTAAAAAAACTTTTATCAATCTTTTCACATTGAATATATTAAGATTAAAAAATTTCATCTCTTTCTAATAGTTAAGTCTCTCCCCATCACTTAAACCCTAATACTAGGGTTTCTAAGTTAGTGTATACGCCGAATCTATTAAAAAGAGGATAACTTTCATTGTATAGTGTCTCATGAGCCCAAACCTATTTCATAAGGTCTGTATTGACCTTGTATAATTTTTTAAACACTTTTTTCCCCTATTTAATGCATTCAATACTTGATTCTAACAAAATTCAATATTTTATACACTCAATCTTGATTGTGCATACCTTAATTAGTCCTTACACTTCTAATTATATTATACAACCTATATTAACCCATATTGAGTATATTATACCATAAATTCATGATATTTATTAACCCATTCAATTCCCATCAACTTTATTAGGTTCTCCTTTACTTGATTATACTCTACCTATGATAATCAGTGTCTTGACTATGTCAAGAATCCAGTGTTTGTAGTCATTTAGTCAACATTCAAGTTGTCTCAAGGATATAGATAATGTATAACATCTTTCATATACCAATATCTTGTCATTAATCTACTCATCATTCCAATTTTGTCTCTTCTATTATTTTTTTGACCTTGGTCATTCAACAAAATATTTACATATAACAAGAATAGTGTTTAAAAAACAATTTCCTTAAATCAAAGTTATAAATAATCATAACTCATCCTTTCCCATCATCCAACTTTGTTTAACATGGACTCACCTTTCAAAAAAATGACCAACTTTTAAAATGATTGTAATTATTCTCTAGTTCATGAAATATACAATCAATTCAATTGTCAAACAAATAGGATAATCACAAGTCTTCTACCAATAGGGTCCATTATTCAAGTTCTAAGAGTATTTTAACATTTATAAAGACATAAAATCTCATTCCATAATAGAACTACCTCTAAAATAGCCATATGAAGGTACTCTTGATTAGGGTTAATAAATAGGCTTTCCACTTATTTATAGAGTGATTATGCATACTAATCAAGTGCTCACTATAATCAAATAGTTCTTCCTTCTTTGAAGTATTTCCTTCCTTATTTGAAAATAAACTAATCCATTATAACCAATAATCTCTCATATTAATCCATATCTTCACAAGTAGAATGACTAGGCCTTAAAGACACAACATTATCTCCATTCCCTAACCAATATATGATAGGGTATAGGGTACAATTACCATTCTTAATAAATGTCTTAATGTTAGCATGATTTATTAACCATTCAAGATTATACGAGGGTTCTTAGCATACGTAGATATAATTTACCATGTAAAACTATCATATGTCCACTTCAACCATGATTCAACTCCTTCTTTCTAGACTATATTCTATAGTATATCCTCTAAACCTACAAGTTACAAAAGGATTACACATTGGTAGCCTTTAAGCCTTAAAAGACCCTATTAAATTATTAAAATCAAAACACCATTTTAAAGACACAAGAAAATAAAACTTTCCATTTTTGTATTATTCATTCTCAAAACCTTACAATTTCAGTCCTTCATGGGACTATGTTATCTTTCTTGAGGAGGGTAAAACCATTTCTCCAACATTTCTCCCTATTTTATCTTCTTATATATTTTCAACCTCCTCTCTCACCTTCTTTCCTACACTAATATAGCTACCAAAATGACTCTCCCTTCCTATTTTCAATATAGGTTTCCCAAAATAGTTACAAATCCAATTATTATTCTTGAACCCAATGTATGGGTGAGATTATCAATCCAAAACATGGATTTTCTCTTATGAGTTAACATACATGACTTATATTTACCCATTATATGACCTCATTAGAATTTGAAAAATATTTTATCCATCTAAC
Source organism: Torreya grandis (assembly GCA_037957365.1). Taxonomy (NCBI): domain Eukaryota; kingdom Viridiplantae; phylum Streptophyta; class Pinopsida; order Cupressales; family Taxaceae; genus Torreya; species Torreya grandis. The sequence continues at coordinate 434,209 of JARHVA010005583.1, forward strand.
CACCTTTTTTGACACATTTGGGGTCATTTTGCTTGTGACAATATTTTAAAATTCAAATTGTTGATTTTGGAGGGAAAATTCCTTGAGACCACTTAACACATCTTGAAGACCTAAAATGGATTCTGAGACAATAATTTGACTTTAAAATGTCCTTCAATCATTTTTAAATCAAAATTTTACAAACATTAACCTCTTATAGACTTAGACACAAATATGATGTTTTTCTTATTTTGATGCTCCTGCATCATACTCCCCAAGAAGGAGAAAAACTTATGCCTCCATATTTCTTCCTTGCCTTCCATTTGGTTCTTTAAGAGTCCTCCATTATTTTTGGACTACTATTCATCTTGTTTGGTTCCATTCTCCTTTTTAAACTCTTGATTTTCTTCTTCTTGTCTTTGTCTAGATTTTTTATCCATACATCCTCTATCTTCATGCAGTGCTCCATATGTTGTATCTCCTTATTCTATATTTGTTCCATCCTTTCCAAGATGATTTTTTCTCCATCATACTCAGATACAACTATATATATATATTATTCTCTTTCCTCATGCTTATTTAATAGTTTGTTTCCTCTTTGTCTTCACTTGATCTTGGTTCGTCCAGTAGTGCTTGCTCCTTGTTGTTAAGCATAGGATAGAGAGAGACACCAGATATAATGTGGAAACCCAATGTGGGAAAAACCATGGAGAACAATCTCAAGTATATGAATGAGAACCAACCCAAATAATATACATAAGCACCAACTTGCAGGAGCACCAACCCCTTTGCTGAGCACTAACCCAGTAACTATTCGTGAGCACCAACCCACAGAAGCACCAACCCATTTGCTGAGCACCAACCCAACAACAATTCATGAGCACCAACCCATAGGAGCACCAACCCCTTTGCTAAGTAGTAACCCACAGGAGCACCAAACCCTTTGTCGATCTCCAACCCAACAACAATTCGTGAGCACCAACCCACAGGAACACTAACCCCTTTGTTTATACCACACAATTATCTCTCAATGTTTCTATCTCAACAAATGATAGTTCATTACAACATCTCTTTCCTCTCTCTCACCTTTGCTCTTCTAAGCTAGATATAACAAATACAAATCATATTCATCTCTCACAATTGCTCTTCTAAGTTAGATATTATAATATCAAATCAACCTCTCTCACACACATTACAAATGGCTTCTCAAGCATTCATTTATAGCTTTCCAAATGACCTTTGACCTTCCCCCTTTATGACCCTTCAATCCTAATGGAAAATGGCACCAAATTTATATGACCCTTCATATCCCTGCCTTTGAAAAGTCATGTGGTGACCCTTCATGAGAAAAAACATCTTTCTCTCTTTTGTCCTTATCTTGGTGACTTTTCTTATTCCTCAAAGTGTCCTTTCATGAGAAATTTCACCCTTCCTCTTTTGTCTTCACTTGGTGACTCTTGGAATTCCCCAGGATGACTCTTCATGGGAAAATGCATCCCATCCTTATTTTGTCTTTACCCCTTGGCTCTTTGACTTCTCCCCCTTTGTCATTGATGGAAACCTCAATCTTGAAACTACCAAATCCTATCACCTGCACATACTATCATCTGAAATCATATAGTAACTCCCCCTTACTGTAGCAACTTGTACATGTTCCCTATACCTATTTCTACACCTATACCTATACCTATTATTCTCCCCCTTTGACATCAATTGTAAAGGGCCTACCTAAAGCTAACACTTATCTCCCCCTCAATTGATGCTAAACATCAATGGCATGAAGTAATAGAAATTACTCCCAAATCCTCTCATAGATATTTGAATGTGTCCTTTGATCATGCCTTTGAGAAGATATCTAACAATGCATACACATTGTTCCCTACCCTTTGAGCATCTGCAATTAACTCATTTGAATCTTTTCTTCTAATCTCACAACCTTCTATATGAAACTTTAATGTGTATCCTTGATCACATGTTTGACTAACACTCAATAGATTATGCTTAAGACCTTTTACATATAAAGCATTCTTAGTCTTAGTTATATCATAATCCAAACTCAAAGTACCTTTTCCAGCTATCCTAGCAATGGTTTTATCTCTAAATCTTACTATGTCACAATTTATCTTCTTTATAATTATGAACTTACTTTTATCTCCTATCATATGCCTTAAACTTTCACTTTCAATGAGCCATGGCTGATCTTTATTTCTTACATGCAAAGTTGATTGCACCAACATAGGATCTTCAGGTTGTTTCTTCTACCATGAACATGTATGAACCTTCTTCTTGATGAATGGAGCTTTGAAACTTTGATCCTTCTTCACTAACTTGAACATGCTTCCACAATACTGAGCTATGTGTCTAAAGTTGTTTCACTTGTATCATACTATGGTCTCTTCATCAAAGCTTGATAGAGGAGCAAAAGAGTTGTGGCTTCTGCTTGACTCTACTTGACTTTCCTTCTCCTTATTTCTAAAATTGTTAGTTCTTTTTCTACATTCTAATTTCTTGTGACCATATCCATTACAATAAAAATAATATCCATAAAAATAAGACATGTCTATATATCTCTGACCTAATTGCCTTTTGTAGCTTTGTTCCCTCCAGCCTTCTCTATTTTAAATGTCCTCTGTATTCTTCACTTCTCCCCTTTTTGTTTCCTCTTTTGTAAGAGCTTCAACATAGCTCTTTTTCTCAAATCTAATACCTGTCTTATCTAAATTCACCTTTTGGCTTTCTAATATCTTATTCAATATGTTAGTGTTATTCTCAAATTTTGAGTCACTAACTACTTTATCATTGACTGCTTTCTTAATATCTTCTTTTAAAGAAGCAATTTCAATAACATACCTTTCACATTATTTTCTTTCTATTTCCAACTGTGCCATGAGATCTTCTTCATTTTTCTTGGCTTCTTCAAAGTGTGCTTGTAGATCTTTAATCATTTTCTTTGACTCCTATTCATTTTTCGTGATCTGGCACTTTAATATTCAATTCTTCTTCTCAACACCTTTTAACTCTTCTAGGGTACAAATGAGTTCTCCTTCCATATTCACTTCAGCTTCTTCCTCCTATTCTTCTTGATCATCTTCATGTATGGCCATCAATAGAATCTCTTCTTCTTCTGAATCACTGACTCCACTATCTTTGACTGAGCTAGGATCCTTAGAATATAGGCTCTTCTTCTCACATCCCTTCTGGGATTTGCCTTTGAAATTCTTCTTGTATGTAGCCTTTTCTTCATCATCATTACCATTATTTGGGCATCTAGCTAAAAAATGTCTAATCTTTCCATAATTAAAACATTTAAAAAGGTAATTTTTCTTGATATTTACATGTTCCTCTTTTTGTCTTGCGAATGAAAAGTGCTCCATTGTCATATTTATCATCACTGTAACTATCACTTGATTCTTGAATCTTAGCTTTCTCTTTCTTTGATGTCTTGAAAGTTGCTTCTCTCTATGAGGGTTTATCTTGTTTTGCCTACATCTCATATGTCATGAGTATACCATGAAGCTCATCCATATTTGGCTTGGCTAAATTCTTCATCTCCTCAATTGTTGAAACCTTTGCATCATATCTCATTAGTAGAGATTTCAAAACCTTTTGTACCACTATTGACTCTTCCAACATTTTTCCAAGATCTTGAATCTGATTTATGATTTGATCAACTCACAAAAGATAACTTGTTATATCTTCTTCTTCTTCCATCTTCAAACTTTAAAACTACCTTCTAAAAGTCTGAAGCTTAGCTTTCTAAGACTTTCCATCACCTTTGTAAATATTCTCATGTTTTACCCAAATTTCATGAGAATATTTACATTGCATAACTTTAACAAATGCAGATTCACATAAACCACATAAAATAGCATTTAAAGCTTTAGCATTATATTCACTTACCTTTTTTCTACTAGAGAAATTGTAGATGTCTATGGCTCTTCATATTCCTCCACCATTGCTTTCCATATGTTGAATCCAAGGGCCATCAAATAATTCCTCATTCTTATGCTCCAAAAAGCATAATTCATCCCATCAAACAAAGGTGCTTTATTTGTCGAAAATCCTTCATGTGACCTAGCCATCGTGCTTTCCCGATCTACCTTCAAGCTGTAAAACTTTTCTGAAGAAACCTGCTCTGAAACCAATTCTTAAGCATGGGATATACTGAGAGGGGGGGTGAATTAGTATATCATATATCTTTAAAAACTTTCCCTGAATCAAATTCCACTTAATCAAACATTCAAGATATAAAATAAAACTCAAATAATAAACACCACACAAGATAGAGAGAGACACCAGATATAATTTGGAAACCCAATGTGGGAAAAACCATAGAGAATAATCTCAAGTATATGACTGAGCATCAACCCAAAAAATATTACCAAGCACCAACTTGCAGGAGCACTAACCCCTTTGCTTGGCACCAACCTAGCAACTATTCATGAGCACCAACCCACAAGAGCACCAATCCCTTTACCGACCACAAACCCAGCAGCAATTCATGAGCACCAACCCATTTGCCGAGCACCAACCTAGAAAAAATTCATGAGCACCAACCCAACAATAATTCATGAGCACCAACCCACAAGAGCACTAACCCCTTTGCCGAACACGAACCGAGCAACAAATCATGAGCACCAACCCATAGGAGCACCAACCCCTTTGTGTATACCACACAACTATCTCTCAATGTTTCTATCTCAACAAATGATAGTTCATTACAACATCTCTTTCCTCTCTCTCACCTTTACTCTTCTAAGCTAGATATAAAAAATACAAATCATATTCATCTCTCACAATTGCTCGTCTAAGCTAGATATTACAACATCAAATCAACCTCTCTCTCACACATTACAAATGGCTTCTCAAGCCTTTATTTATAGCTTTCCAAATGACCTTTAGCATTCCCCCTTTGTGACCCTTCAATCCTCATGGAAAATGGAACCAAACTTGTATGACCCTTCATATCCTTGCCTTTGAAAAGTCATGTGGTGACCCTTCATGAGCAAAAATGTCTTTCCCTCTTTTGTCCTTATCTTGGTGACTTTTCGTATTCCTCAAAGTGTCCCTTCATGAGAAATTGCACCCTTCCTATTTTGTCTTCACTTGGTGACTCTTGGAATTCCCCAAGATGAATCTTCATGGGAAAATGCATCCCATCCTTCTTTTGTCTTTACCCCGTGGCTCTTTGACTTCTCCATGGGCCCTTCTTTTATCTCATATGCAACCAAAAATATATTTGTTAATATTAAATAAATATTAACACACATTAGCCAAGATATATCTATTACAAAAATCATTAAATGCAATGGGGCCTTTATCACCAATAATGTTAGACCTTTGACATCAATGATAATATTTCCAACAATCTCCCCCTTTGTCACTGATGGAAACATCAATCTTGCAATTGCCACATCCTATCACCTACACATACTATCATCTGAAAACATACAGTAACTCCCCCTTACTGTAGCAACTTGTACCTATTCCCTATACCTATTTCTACACCTGTACCTATACCTATTATTCTCCCCCTTTGACATCAATTGTAAAGGGCCTACTTGGAGCTAACACTTAGCTCCCCCTCAATTGATGTTGAACATCAATGGCAAGAAGTAATATAAATTACTCCCAAATCCTCTCACAGATCTTTGAATGTGTCCTTTGATCATGTTTTTGAGAAGATATCTAACATTACATACACATTGTTCCCTACCCTTTGAGCATCTACAATCAACTCATTTGAATCTTTTCTTCTAATCTCACAACCTTCTGTATGAAACTTTAATGTCTATCCTTGATCACATGTCTGACTAACACTCAATATATTATGCTTAAGACCTTTTACATATAAAACATTCTTAGTCTTAGTTCTACCATAATCCAAACTCAAAGTACTTTTTTCAACTATCCTGGCAGTGGTTTTATCTCCAAATCTTACTATGCCACCATTGATCATCTTTAGAGTTATGAACTTACTTTTATCTCCTATCATATGCCTCAAACATCCACTATCAATGAGCCATGCCTGATCTTTATTTCTTACATGCAAAGCTGTTTGCACCAACATAAAATCTTTAGGTTGTATCTTCTGCCATGAACATGTCTGAACCTTCTTCTTGATGAATGGATCTTTGAAACTCTGATCCTTCTTGACTAACTCGAACACGCTTATACAATATTGAGCTATGTGTTTGAAGTTGTTTCACTTGTAGCATACTATGGTCTCTTCATCAAAGCTTGATAGAGGAGCAAAAGAGTTGTGGCTTCTGCTTGACTCTACTTGACTTTCCTTCTTATTTATAAAGTTGTTAGCTCTTTTTCTACATTCTAATTTCTTGTGACCATATCCATTACAATAAAAATGAGACATGTCTATATATCTTTGACCTGATTGCCTTTTGTAGCTTTGTTCCCTCCAGCCTTCTCTATTTTAAATGTCCTCTGTATTCTTCACTTCTCTCCTTTTTGGTTCCTCTTTTGTAAGAGCTTTAACATAGTTCTTTTTCTCAAATCTGATACCTGTCTTATCTGAATTCACCTTTTGGCTTTCTAATATCTTATTCAATATGTTAGTGCTATCATCAAATTTTGAGTCACTAACTACTTTATCATTGACTGCTTTTTTAATATCTTCTTTCAAAGAGGCAATTTCAATAACATACCTTTCACATTCTTTTCTTGATATTTCTAGCTGTGTTGTGAGATCTTCTTCATTCTTCTTGTCTTCTTTAAAGTGTTCTTGTAGATCTTCAATCATTTCCTTTGACTCTTATTCATTTTTATTGATCTAGAACTTTAATCTTTGATTCTTCTTCTCAACAGCTTTTAGCTCTTCTAGGGCACAAATGAGTTCTCCTTCCATATTCACTTCAGCTTCCTCCTCTTCTTCTTCTTGATCATCTTCATGCATGGCCACGAATAGAATCTCTTCTTCTTCTAAATCACTGACTCCACTATATTCGACTAAGCTAGGATCCTTGGAATACACGTTCTTCTTCTCGAATCCCTTCTTGGATTTGCATTTGAAAATTTTCTTATATGTAGGCTTTTCTTCTTCATCATCATTACCCTTATTTGGGCATCTAGCTAAAAAATGTCCAATCTTTCCACAATTAAAACATTTAAAAGGTAATTTTCCTTGATATTTACCTATTCCTCTTTTCGGCTTGTGAATGAAAAGTGCTCCATTGTCATCTTCATCATCTCTGGAACTATCACTTGATTCTTGAATCTTAGCTTTCTCTTTCTTTGATGTCTTGAAATCTACTTCTCTCTTTGAGGATTTATCTTGTTCTGTCCACATCTCATATGCCGTGAGTATACCATTTAGCTCATCCATCTTTAGCTTGGCTAAATTCTTCATCTCCTTGATTGTCAAAACCTTTGCATCATATCTCATTGGTAGAGATCTCAAAACCTTTTATACCACCATTGACTCTTCCAACATTTCTCCAAGACCTTGAATCTAATTTATGATTTGGTCAACTCAAAAAAGATAACTTGTTATATCTTCTTCTTCTTCCATCTTCAAACTTTCAAACTACCTTCTAAAAGTCTGAAACTTAGCTTGCTCAACCTTTCCATCACCTTTGTAAATATTCTCAAGTTTTACCCAAGTTTCATGAGAAGATTTACATTGCATAAATTTAACAAATTTAGATTCACATAAACCACATAAAATAGCATTTAAAGCTTTAGCATTACATTCACTTGCCTTTTTTCTGCTAGAGTAATTGCAGATGTCTGTGGCTCTTCATATTCCTCCACCACTGATTTCCATATGTCAAATCTAAGGGCCATTCAATAAGTCCTCATTCTTATGCTCCAAAAAGCATGATTCATCCCATCAAACAAAGGTGCCTTATTTGTATAAAATCCTTCATGTGACCTAGCCATTATGCTTTCCCGATCTACCTTCAAGCTGTAAAATTTTTTTGAAGAAACCTGCTTTGATACCAATTGTTAAGCACATGATATACTGAGAGGGGGGGAATCAATATATCATATATCTTATAAAACTTTCCCTGAATCAAATTCCACTTAATCAAACATTCAAGATATGAAATAAAACTCAAACAATAAACACCACACAAGATAGAGAGAGACACCAGATATAACGTGGAAACCCAATGTGGGAAAAACCACAAAGAACAATCTCAAGTATATGAATGATCACTAACCCAAATAATATTTTTAAGCACCAACTTGCATGAGCACTAACCCCTTTGCTGATCACCAACCTAGAAACTATTCATGATCACCAACCCACAGGATCCCCAATCCCTTTGCCGACCACCAAGCTAACAACAATTCATGAGTACCAACCCACAAGAGCACCAACCCCTTCATCGAGCACCAACCCACAGGAACACCAACCTCTTTGCCAAGCATCAACCCAACAATAATTCATGAGCACCAACCCATAGGAGCACCAACCCCTTTGTGTATACCACACAACTATCTCTCAATGTTGCTATCTCAACAAATGATAGTTCATTACAACATCTCTTTCCTCTCTCTCACCTTTGCTCTTCTAAGCTAGATATAACAAATACAAATCATATTCATCTCTTACAATTACTCTTCTAAGCTAGATATTACAATATCAAATCAACCTCTCTCACACACATTTACAAATGGCTTCTCAATCCTTTATTTATATCTTTCCAAATGACCTTTGACCTTCCCCCTTTGTGACCCTTCAATCCTCATGGAAAATTGCACCAAACTTGTATGACCCTTCATATCCTTGCCTTTCAAAAGTCATGTGGTGACCCTTCATGATCAAAAATGGCTTTCCCTCTTTTGTCCTTATCTTGGTGAATTTTCTTATTCCTCAAATTGTCCCTTCATGAGAAATTGTGCCCTTCCTCTGTTGTCTTCACTTGGTGACTCTTGGAATTCCCCAAGATGAATCTTCATGGGAAAATGTGTCCCATCCTTCTTTTGTCTTTACCCCATGGCTCTTTTACTTCTCCATGGGCCCTTATTTGTCTCATATGCAACCAAAAATATATTAATTAATATTAAATAAATATTAACACACATTATCCAAGATATATCTATTACAAAAATCATTAAATTCAATGGGGCCTTTATCACCAATAATGCTAGACCTTTGACATCAATGGCTATATTTCCAACACTTGTTTATGATATCTCCTAATTTATGAGGATATTTTGGCCTCTCATGCATGTTAAACTTTATCATTCACTTATCTACACTATATTTTTCTACTAATTCAAACTTAATCACTTTTTTATCCTTTTCACTTTTATCGTACTCACTATGCAAGAGCATCTTCTTGTTCTTTTCATCTTCACCATTGTATATTTTTATGTAGAATTTTTTTTGATTTCCATATCCATGTTTATAAAATTAGAACTCATATTTAGATATACCCATTATTTACCTCACCTTATTTTTCACTTCCTTTCTTGATTGCTTGCATATTTGCATTTTTATTTGTACACCTCTTTGTGGTTCTCATTGTTTCTCCACTCTTGAGTATTCTTGGATTTCTTGCCTGGATTGTACCTACTCTAAGTCATCTTATTTCACCACCTTTGATGGAATAAACACCTCCTCCAACATCATTATCTCCTCTTGAAACCTTTGTGCGTCTACTTCTTCAAAATCCTCATCAAATTTTGGTTTGCTTTATTCTTCATTATCTTGGGTAGCTTATTCTTTATTTTCTTCTTTGACTGCTTCATTTTTTATATACATATACACATCCTCTTGCTATACATCATTCTTCTCAAGGACTCTTTTAGGTACTTCTATTTCATCTTGGTTTGATACACATCCATTCATGAAAGCCATGGTTTATATATATAAGAAATCTTCACTATTGGAATCAAAGTCATGCATATCATCATATACCACACTTGAAAACACTTCTTGAGAATAATTATCTTTCTTTATGAATTATTTTCCTTGTTCAAATGGTTTTACCTTACCTTCACTTTCTTGGTTTGCTTACACTATCTCTTAGAATTAATTTTTAGGCTTGTCAACTTCTTCATCCTTCATGCCTTTTTGGATTACACTTGTAATGTGATCTTCTTGAGATCTTACCTTGATTTTCATAACCCACTTATTGTCTTGTATCTTCTTAGTCTTCCACTTGCCTCTTTCTGCATCAATCTCATTCCTCATGATTTTGCTTTCTACGATGCCAAATTTATGTACTTTGACAATTGTCTTTTATTTCCACATTTATGCTTTCTTTCCACCTATACTCTTACTTTATTTGGCCTCTTGTTTGAGTTTCTTCTCTTCATTCTTATCAGCTATTTTTTTTAGCTACTTAGGCCATACATATCCATACCCTTATACTCTCCTTGAGGGCTGAAATCTATCATACCTTTCCTCAATCTGCTCCTTATCTTTGTCTTCATCATATATACAATCAAAATCTATGAATAAATTATCATTTACCTCCATAGGCAACTATTTTAAGCTTGTTTCTTCTATCTTGTATTATTTGGTGACCTTCTTGTCTTATTGGTGCAACATCTCCCTTGTTTCAATTTTTATGCATGGGAATGAATCATATAACTCCTATTTCTCTTCATTTTCATCTTGTGGAATGTTCTCAATCTTAAACACTTTGTCTTTTTCATGAAGTTATTTATGTTTGTCATCCTTTTGTAATTCAATGGGTAGAATTATTGGTCCATGATTAATCAAATTTGAGGCCTCATACTTGTCCTTCATCACATTTTTATTCATACCTATAAACACGAACTTGAAAACAACAATATAATATAAAATGAGAGACCACATAGTCTCTTTATATGCCTTTGGCATAGCCATTGTCCACCTTCTCTTATTTTCTTCATCTTCATTCTTTTATTCTCTCCTTGGTACTTATTTATCCTTCTTTTTCTCTTCAATAAGAAATATCTTTTCTACCTATTTATCTTGTTTCTCATTTTTCAACAACTTCTTTTTCATGCCTCTTTTGTCTAGTCCCTCTATCTTCTTATCTTTCTTCAAGACACCTTTATTACGTCTTCTTGTCACAAGTGACTCTAGTGGCCACTTCACTCTCTTTTTCATATGCCAACCTTTCCATTATCTCTCTTAACTCTCCATGAGCTTCACCCTGATCTCAATCCTCTCAAATATCTACCCCAACTCTTTTATTATCTCTTTTACTTCTTTTTCTATATCCATCTCTTCCATTCTTCTTTATTTTCTTGGCCTATGTAGACCTTTATCTTAGCAAGTCTATCAAGTTTTCCTCTTAGACCTCTTTTGTACCTTTACTATTATTTCATCCTCTCTCTAGGATATCTTCTTGACTCTCTTGAATATATTTTATTGTCTTCCCTTTTCTCTCTTCTCTATTGGAGCTTCAATGTTCTCCTTTTCCTCTATCTCTTCTATAATTTTCTTGAATAGCTCGTGTCCTTCTAAAAGGACTTGGGTGATATCTCTCCTCTTATATTTTTCACTCTTACTCTCATATATGTATACCTTATCATATTCAGACTTGAAACATTCTCTTCTCCCTTAACACCTTATAAGTTACTTCTCATGCACAACACATGGCATTATGCATACTTATCAAATCAACAAAAATAGAAAGAATTACAAAAATATTACTAACCAAACATAACTTTCCTTTATATGATACAAAAATTATGTATAGGTATTATGTATAAGTCATAAACAATGCCATCATTTGGCTCTCTATCTAATTGATCTCATGCACTTGATGGTATGATCTTGATTGTCCTTGCTAAATTAGTTGCTCCCTCTCTAGATCATAGTGTTTATCACCTTTATTGAAGTAATATAATCCTTTAGGTGTTTTTTATATTATTAAATATTTCACTTGAAATATCACATAATGTCTCTATCTCATATCAATCCCCTTACAAACTCACCTTTCACCTTCCTTAGCTTTTACTAGCTTTTACTAGTCCATTCCAACTTCAAGTTTTAAAATATTGTTATAGGGTATATGAACTCAATATTTTAACATGAGAGATATCCATTTATCATATACCTCATATAAAATTCTCCTCTGATATGTGGAAATCATTTTAGCTTTCTATGCAACACATAAACCTTTCTTGCTTCTCACAAGAATGGGGCAATTTCTCCTTAGTTCACCAACTTAGGCTCTAATCCCAAGGTGAAACCAAATTTATGAGATTAATTTATAAAAAATGAGGTATGGTTAAATTTTCATCCTCAAACACCATTGATTTTTACCACTTCCTTTGCAACTTACCTTCCTTTAAGGCCTAATTAAGCCTATTTCAATACCTTTGTGCTCAAATACATACCATCCATACTCCTTTAAAATTCAAACCATTTGAATCAACTTTGTCACCTTAAATATAGTAGGACTAAAAAATTTCATCTCTTTTTTATGGTTAAATATCACCCAATCACTTAAAACCTAATTCGAGGGTTTCTAAGTCATCGTATAGGTCGAGTCTATTAAAAAATTGATAAATTTCATTGTATAAGGTCTCATGATCCCAAACCTCTTTCATAAGGTCTATATTTACCTTTTACAACTTTTCATACACTTTTTTGTCCTTATTCAATGCATTCAATACTTGATTTCAACAAAACACAATATTTTAAACACTCAGTCTTGATTGTGCATACCTTAATTAATCCTTACACTTTTCATTGTCTTCTATAACCTATATTAACCCATATTTATGATATTATACCATAATTTCATGTTATTTATTAACCCATTAAATGTACATCAACTTTCTTAGGCTCTCTTTTACTTCACTATACTCGACCTGTGATAATTAGTGTCTTGACTGTGTCAAGAATCCAATGTTTTTAGTCATTTAGTCAACATTAAACTTGTCTCAAGGACATAAATAATGTATAACATATTTCATATACCAATTCCTTGTCATTCATATACTCATTCCACTTTTGTCTCTTATATGAGTTTATTGACCTTGGCCATTCAACACAATGTTTCCATACAACAAGAACAAGGCCTGCAAAAAAATTTCCTTGAATAAAAGTTATCACTCGCCATAAATCATCCTTTCCTATCATCAATATTTGTATAATATATACCCAAATTTCACAACAATGAACAACTTATTAAATGATCATAAAGCTTCTCTTGTTCATGAACTGTATAATCAATACAATCCTCAAGCAAATATGGTAATCATAGGTCTTCTACCAACAGGGTCCATTGTTCAAGTTTGAAGAGTATTTTAACATTTATAAAGACATAAAATCTCATGCCATAATATAACTACATCTCAAATATCCATATGAATTCACTCTTGTCTAGGGTTAATAAATAAGATTTCCACTTATTTATAGAGTGATTGTGCACACTAATCAAGTGTTCATTTTAATCAAATAGTTCTTCCTTCTTTAAAGGATTTCCTTCCTTCTTTGAATATAAACTAATCCCTTATAACCAATACTCTCTCCTATCAATCCATATCTTAACAATTAGACTGACTAGGCCTTAAAGACATAACATTGTCTCCATTCCTTAACTAATATATGATAGGGTACAAGGTATAATTATCATCTTTATTGAATGTATTTATGTTAGCATGCTTTATTAACCATTCAAGATTCTACAAGGGTTCTATTTTCACTTAGATTTTTACCCTTTGAGGATATGTATTAGCCCTCGTCATTAAATTAGCATAATTGAAACACATCTAGGTTGTGGGTGAGCCTAAGAATGAGGTGAATCTATAGATAGGGATAGATCCCTTGATGTACCAATTTAGATCACTATCATACCCAAACCTTAGGGATGGAAATTGAGAGAGAAAATAGAAATCAACTATCATATTAGACGTGATACATGAAATAAGTTGATGACTACAAACCAACTATATGTTACACATGAAACCAAGTAACTAACCAAACATACACTTCTCTAATCTACATCTTATCACATCAATAGTAAAAAATGAGGTTATGGTTAAATGCTTAGGTTAGGAGGAGTAAACAAGAGACCTTGAATTATACTATTGAATAGACTAATTCACTCACTCAACCTTGGCACTTTCTAAAATACTTCACATGCCCTACAAGAAGAAGCTTTCCAACTACAAATAAAATGAAAGAATAAGACAACATGTTAAGGAAATCATAGTTATCACTAAAAAAGATTAATCATCCAATAAAAACACACAATGAAAAAAAATTAAGAGGTAAAAATTAGTATTATTATTAGTCAAATTGTATTTAAATGATTAGGGCTTTGCCATACTCAGGTGGAGTATAAGTTACAATGGCCAAAATGGATAGTTCGTATAGAGCTTGAGAGAGAGATAGGATAAGAGGGAGGTCCTAGGGTCACAAGGACACTTTTAAAGATGATAAAAGCGGTTAATTTTTCATTATAAGATGATTTGGGATAAACCATGCAAGGTTAGAAGGAATAAGTGGCTTTCCAAGTCATGAAACTCTTGCAAAGTGGCATGAAAGTTCTCATTCTAGCTCAAAAACCTACCTTCATGATTTGGAATTGTTTGAACATCCCAAAAATTAACTAGTGATAATTATAATTATTTGAATGAATGGGAATTATTTTATACATGCCTCTCCATGCATTGGTTTTAGTCCTAGTCATCAAGAAACTTTTGGGGATAAGCCATCATCATCTTTAGTCTTTAAAACTCTTCTTTCATGCACCCTACAAATTTTCCGTCAAAAAAGGAATGATTTTTCCATGAAAATAAATTGGAGGGAGTTTATGAAACTTTTAAAGACCCTCTAAGGAATTAGATGCATCAGGCACACCTTAAAATCAGCTCACTTGAAGTTTTCCACCCTTCTCACTAGCATAGTCACTATGCCATTTTTGACTGGTTGAGATGAAGTAGTTGGTTATGGAACTTATGAGTCTTTAAATTGAATTAAATGGAAATATGGATTTATATTAAGTATTAAAATTTACCCCAAAATTTATTTCATCTCTTGAAACCTCCTAGAACCTATAAAACACATAAAATAGTCAAAATTACCATGTTTTATACCTTGTCTATATAATTTTGTACAATCTAATAGGATGGGGAGGATATTGAGAGATTATTATATAAATTATAATAAATTTCATGATAAAATTATTCCATTATATCAGCTTCCCATCCTCATTTCTATAATTGGGTCCTTGAAAAGGTTTAGCAAGGATTTTGACCAATTTGACTTCTTAAGCTTTATTCATATTGTTTAGACATTGAAGTTGCCAAAAAACTCCACTAAATAATATTATAGGACCCATGTCAGATTCTCCAAACTCCTTTGGTATCCATGGAAATCCTCCAATAATATGTGATCACTCAACGCTACCTACTCGAGCCTGTTTCTTCCATTTACACAAAACTAAGGTTGTCTTAAGCCAAAAATGGATTTATTTATTGTTTCCTTAAATCCAAATGGATTTTTCACATCTTATGTTACCCTAGGAAAATTTTTAAATCCATTTTAGTTCTCAATTAAAGTTATAAATAAGTCTAACTCTCCCTTTGACTTTGGCCTACAACCTTGTCTAGTAGGCCTGACTGTAACCCATGTGGTCTAAGCCATTTAAATAAGATTATTTTCATTAAAATAGTTTGAAAACTTATATTATGTATCTAAAAACATGACATAAACCATTTTAATACTCATCTAATTTTATAATAGGAACTAACCCTTCATTTGGACTATGGGCATAACCATGCCTATTGGGCTTGACTGTAACTCCTAAGGGTTCAAACCTCCTTGTAAGGATTCTCCCATATATGAGATATATTTCATGTTCCCTTGTATTATTTTTGACCCCATACATCTTAATTTAGTGTCTAATAAAAAAAAATCTACCCTTTTGTCCCTATTCTCTAAATCTATAGGGTTTACATTGAGGGGAGTGCCCTCTATCTGAGACAAAATAGAGGGTACTCCCTTATTTATTAAGACAAAAGTGAATATTTTATGATTTAAATAAATTAATATAGGTTTATTTTAACAATTTAAATCCCTTTACCAGGTTAATATTCCCCTCAACTCCTTCAAACTTTAAGGCAAACTGTATAGAAGTTAGACTGCACAGGGTTTCAAGGTATGGGTTATGTAGTGTTGGTTTAGAGCTCCTTTCTTTATTATATGTTAATCATGAAATTTTTATGAGAAAAAATTGACCATGAGGTATGTTCTATAATTATATCTTCTCACTCCAATATTCCATGTACCTTTTCATACCTTAAACTCTTAAGGTTGCCTTCACCAATTCGTGACTATGTTTTCTATCTTTGAGTGATGCCTATAGGTGACCTCATAGTATTAGACCCTATAAACCTTGAATTACTATCTTTGACACCTTAAAAGGTCAATTTAATAGTTATTAGACCTATTCACTCCATATTTGATCTATTTTTTCTTCAATAATCTCAATTTATTTTTTCTCTAACCCTCACAGTTAACTATAGTTTACTATGAGGGGTCTTGTAGATGTTTTTCATGTTTTAAACCTATCTATGATGTTTGAAGATATTATAAATAGTGATAATTACCAAAAAAATCCATATTTAAACCTTATAAATCATGTTCATGTCTTTCAATCACCTGATCAGGTTCATTATCACATTAGGCAACTACAAGTGTATGTTTCAGGTTTGAGATACCTTTAGGTGCTTGTTGGATCTTAGAATATCACAAATAAACCTTTATTGATGATCTTTAGATCACAAAATTAACTTTTACTATTATCCCAAATTTATATCTCCAATTTTTAAGACCATACCATAAATGATGTGGACGTTGATAGTCTATTGTAAGTGCACATTTTGTGATTAAACACACCTATAGGTGTGTATGGGATTTACCACCTTACTCCTCAATCTTCTGTTGGAAAATACTTGAGGCCAAGTATTATTTTTAATCATTTTAAACCATTCACACATATTATAAAGTTTTATTTTACAACTTAGGGAAGTAAAATATCTCCTTTAGACTCAAGAATGTAGGTTTCACTACCTATTTTTAGTGCATAAAAATGTGATTTTGGGCCTCCAAACAACCTATCTCCTTTGCTCCTCTTGACTTAATTATTTTAAAGGATCTTACCCTATGATATGGATATAATAAAAATCCATTAGGATGCTTAAAATTTCCTTATATCCTTGTCATATGATATTTACAAAACACTCTTAGACCTCTATTTTCTTAGTTAAGGGAAAATGTCCTTGTACTCAGTTATTGGATCTTTCAAAGGTGGTTTCCAACTCTCATAAAAATATAGAATCTCAAACATACATGATAAAGTATCTTAAAAATATTTGTGTGCTAATAATATTTCCAAATTATGTTTCAACACTCCATCATGACATCATATCCCTCTGTTAGGCCACTTGTAGGTGGTTTTTCTCATGTCTACAAGAAATAGAGATGAGTATGGGAAGTGAGCATTATTTTAACCATTTGATCACTCTAGACCCATTATATTCCTTTAAAACACATTTTTATCATGATGATGATCTTGAACCAATTTCAAAACCATCATTTCAACATGATCATTTCTTCCAAGCACATGTAAGTGTATTTTAATGGTAGAATTATGTGAGGATGTTGCACATGACTGCATAGTCCCTCTTTCTTCAATCAAATGAAAGATTTATTCACTACCTAATGATCATAAAGGATAGACCAAGGCATCAAAACCTTAGACACACCTCTATGAACATGTCATAAAATTTTCATACACATGCCTCACCATGGTTATAACTAAATAATGAGTAAAAAGTTGACTGTATTATGTTCATGACTACACCCTCATAGAACATTGCCTTTAATAATGATATTTAAAGGTCAATAAAAAAATATCATATTGAAAAAATGTAAATATACATATCAAAACCCTCTAAATCCATTGTCAAAGCCTGAAGATCTAAAAATGGTGAAAATAGGCATGTCATCCCAAATGAGAGTAGTCTACAAACTTGAGATGATTTTATCATTAAAACACCTTGAAATGTGAAACCAAATATAGGTATAATTAGATAATTAATCCCAAATAATCTATAATCAACCTCAATAATTTGTTTGTACGGACTTATCCAAACCAAGGCAAAACATATAGGGTGCTCAAATTTACAAGTAAAAACACACAGTCAACTTCATGAGGATGGTTCATAAATAATAGGCCATAATTATTTGAAATATTTTTATATAAATTGTTCTCTCTTAGTTTAATTTCACATCTCAAAAGTTTTTGACTTGGAATCTCTCCAACTATCCAAACCAAGTACAAACCTAAAGATTGGTTGTATGTGCCTACAAGGATGAAAAAGGAGCAAAATAGTTTCAGCCCAATATTGAAATGTATAGAGTAATTAAAGTATGTAAATGGATATAAGGAAGATAAAAATTCATCTCATGACCTTACCCCATGTTTCACACTTCCCCATGGGTCGTACAAATGCCAAACTCTTCTCTTTTCCTAAGAAAACTACTCTTTATTCTAAATCACATATTACTTTCAATCAAAAATATTTACATAAGACATAATAAGAAACATTTCAATTAAATAACCTCTTTAAACCTTTAAATTTCCCTAGGAGGTTATACAACTCATTTAGTGCTCTATTTTGACCCCCAAAATGACTCAAAATGATATAATTACTAAAAGACTAAAGACCAAGGTTAATATGACATTAAATAATATCAAAATACATATAATACACCCCATGAAAATATATTATAGGCCCTAAAACATCTAAAAAGTCAAATTTATAACTAAAAGGGCCCTAATTTGACCTACAAGTCAAATTTGGTCAATGAATTGGTGACTTATAGGGGTAGTATGCCTACTATACTAAGTAGACTCATAGCCTTATCTATATATTGGGCTTAAGGAGTCATATAAAGTCTAAGACACAATAAGAGGACCTTTGAAAACAAGCTTTTGATCAAGATAAAACTAATGACTACCTCAACCACACAAAACAAAATAGACACACAAAGCAAAATCAAACACACTTGTGCTTCATGAGAACTTATTGAACACACACACGAAACTAAACAAACTAAATAAAACACTAACCTGAGATGAAAAATCCCTCCTAGATCAAAGGTTAATTTTTAAACTCTTTTTGGCTCATGATATGAAGGATTTAGTTAGACATATAACCTTTTGTCCTTTAGCATTGATGCCTCCAACTTTTTCATGACATTTTCCAACTTCATTGCCATGATGTTTATTGAGAACAAAGCATCTCTAAATAGATTAGCTATGGAAATTAATTCTTATTGCATCCAAATAGCCTCAACTTTCTCCTATGGATCCTCAATTACAACCTCCAATGGTGGTTTAATAAGGCATACCTTCTTGATTTCCATAGTGTTCTCAATAAGATTAGGTTTCTTATCATCTGGAAGTTCTTCTAGATCATCGAGCAGCTTTGCATACTCTACCCAATCCTAGTCATTATCTTCCATAGAATACTCTTTCTTCACCTTATCATGTACTTGACCCTTAACTTGGCAAAGCTCTTCAAGCTCTTAAAATAAATTCATTTTCAACTACCAATCATCCTTGTCCAACCAACTACTCTTATAAATTGACTACTCTTATTTTGGTTCCCATACCATAGGTTAATGAAGGTAAAGGATGATGGGGTGAGGTCAATATTAACTAATTGGTGGAGGTGGAACATAGAACTCAAAATCAAATTGAGAGTGAAATGTAGGGGACTCTTTTGGAAGCTCTTAAGGAAGAGGAGGAAAACCTTGGGCTAAAACATATTGATTTTATTCCTTCCATTTGAAAATAACTTCATTCACATCTAATTTATCTTGATCACTCTCTTGAGGGAGGTTAGATGGGGTGCGTTTAGGCATAGGATCTTCTTTTGGGTCTAAACCTTCTATCACACCTTGAATTAGCAATTTCATCCTTGAGTCTAACTCTTCAATTTGCTTGGATAGGTTATCTTAAGAAATATTATCTTGATGTTCATAGGCATATTCATGAGGATGAGGAGTAAAAGAGGGCTGACATAGAACACAAGAGGTCTTTTGACAAAGGGTGGGAGTGGCTTGCATAGGACCAAGTTCTTTCTCAACTTCACACTCCTTATCAAGGCTTTTATCTTCTTTATTTCACCATGACTCCACTATCTTATTCCAGCTTAGGATGATAGTATTAGGAGTCTCTTTTTTATGTGTTGATTCACTTTAAGGAATGGATGAAGTATTCAAAAAATTTGGAATCTCCTTGCACTTGGATAATCCACCTTGTCTCCAAATTGGAATCACATATCTCAAGGTCTTTTCTTGAGGTGGAGATGTAATGGGAGAGGGAAATGAGATCTTAGATTCCACTTTTTTTTTTATGACATGGAATAATTCATATGTATATTATCCAACTCAATCTTCCTATCAATATTTTCTTAAAAAATAATGTTTCTTTTTTCAAATCTCTCTTCCAATTTATTGGGAAAAGGATTACTTTAGTAAGCTTGATTGATCTCATGAATAGGGGCCAAATAAGACCAACATAAATCTTTGGGAAGTTTATATGAAGTTTGATATGTTTGTTGAGGCTGACTTTCATGAAATTTTAGCCTATCTTCCAAGGATGAAATTAGGCCACTCACATCTAGCATCTTACTTATGATCCTTTGTCAATTGGCTCTCTCAATAGGTGCCCACTCTATTTTAACTAGCTCTAATGCATATCTCACTTGATGAATAAAATTAATAATAACATCTTTACCTTATGCCCTTAGTGTATCAATATCTTACATATACTTCTCATACCCCAAAAGAGTTTGCTTGAAGGTGAAAATGGATTGAGTTGAGAAGTGGCTAGGTTGAGTACAAGAAGAAAGATATTGAGGAGGCTAGCTATATATAAAACTCATCAAAAAGATAGCTATATTTCTGATATGGATCATGATGGGGTTGAAAATGGTCATAACAAGACTAGTAAGAATCATACCAAGGCTGATATGAATAATACAAAGGCTGATTAAGAATGCCATAAGCTGGAAATACCTCACAAACTTGTGTAAAAAAAAAATCAACACCAAAATTAGACATGTAACCTCATTTTTAATCAATAACACAAAGAAACATTACCAACCATATTCAAAAGGAAAAACATGGGATGCTTGACTAGTTGATATAACCATAGAGTTACCATTGATGCTTGGATAGATGCTGATGTGTTAAAGGATAACACCAAAAATCCTTCAGCATCTTGGACTAAGAGTCCCACTGGGTGTGATAAAAAAAAATTCACTTATATTTGTACCTTTTTAAGAGATGGCTCAGTTCTCCTCATCCAAGTTCCATAATTGAAACACCTCTAAGTTGTGGGTGAGCCTAAGAATGAGTTAAATCTCTAGATAGGGTTAGCTCCCTTGATGTACCATTTTGGATCACTACTAAACCTAAACCTTGGGTGGGAAGGGAGAGATAAAATTGAAAGAAACTATCCTAAGGGAGGTGATACACCAAATAAGTTGACAACTTCCAACCAAGTACATGTTACACATGAAACCAAGAGACTAACCAAACATACACTTCTCTAATCTACATCTTCTCACATCAATATTACATGATGAGGTTATGAATGAGTTATTATGTTAGGAGGAATAGATAATAGATCTTAAATATCACTATTGAATACACTAACTCACTCAACCTTGACACTTCCTATAACACTTCACATGCTTTGTAAGAAGAAGCTTTCCAACTACAAATGCAATGAAAGAATGAGACAACATATTAAGGAAATAATAGTTATCACTAAGAAAGATCAATAATCCAAGTAAAAAACACTATCAACAATAATTAATATTTAAAAATTATTAGTCTTATTGATAAAATGGTATGAAAATGAACAGGGCTTTGCCATACTTAGGTGGATCATAACTTATAATGGTCAAAATGTCTAGTCCTTATAAAACTTGAGAGAGAGAGAGAGAGGATAAGAGGGAAGTACAAGGGTCACAAGGAAACTTTTAAATCTAATAAAAGGATTTAATTTTGCACAATAAGATTATGTGGGATGAACCATGCAAGGTCAAAAGGAACAAGTGGCTTTCCAAGTCATGAAACTCTTACAAAGTGGCATGAAATTTCTTATTCTGGGTCATAAAACTACCTTCCTAATTTGGACTTGTTTGAACATCTCAAAACTGATTACGGATAGGCATTATTATTTTAATGAAAGGTAAGGATTTTATACATGCCTCTCCATACATTGGTTTCAATCTTGGTCATATGGAAACTTCTAGAGATGAGCCATCATCAGCTATAGTATAAAAACTCTTCTTTCATGCATCCTACACATTTGGCCTCCAAAAGGCATAGTGTCTTCCATGAAAATACATGGGAGGGATTGGATGACAATTTTAAAGACCCTTCATTACCTTATAGGCATCAGGAATGCCTTAAAATTAGCTCATTTTAATTTTTATACCCTTCTCACTAGCTTGGTCATTATGTCAATTTTGATTGGTTGAGATCAAGCAACTAGTTGAGACACTTAGGAGTCTTTAAAATTCATGAAATTTACATAAAAATTTATATTAAGTCTTAAAATTCTTCCCAAACTTGATTATATCTCATGAAACCTCCTATAACCTAAGAAACACAAAAAATAGCCAACAGTACAATGTTTTGTACCCTGTACATATAATTTTGTATAATCCAAATAGATGGGGAGTAATTTGAGAGAGTAATATACAACTTCCAAAAACTTTCATGGTCAAAATATGATCTTATATTAGCTTTCCATCCTCATTTTTATTATCAAGTCCTTATAAGGGTTTAATAAGGGTTTTAAGTAGTTTGACCTCTTAAGCTTTGTTCATAAAGGTTAGATGTTTAAATTTCCAACAAATTCCTCTATATTATATTATAATAACCATGTCAACTTATCCAAACTACTTTTTCCTCCATGAAAATCCTCCAAGAAGATGTCAGCTCTTAAATCTACCTACTCGAGCCTATTTCTTCCATTTGCATAGACCTAAGGCTATCTTAAGACAAAAATGGATTTATTTGTGTTTTCCCCAAATAAAAATGGATTTTTCACATCTTATTTTACCATAGGAACATTTTTAAATAAATTTTTAGTTCTTACTTAAGGTTAGAAATAAGTCTGACTCTCCATTCGGCTTTGGCCTAGAACCTTGTCTAGTGGGCCTGACTATAACCCATGTGGTCTAGGCCATTAAACTAAGATTATTTTCATTACACTAGATTTAAAACTTATGTAATTACTATAAAAAACTGAAAAAAACCATTAAAATACTCATCTCATTTTATAGTTGGAAGTGACCCTTCTTCTGGACTATAGGCATAGCCATGACTAGTGGGCTTACCTATAACTTCTAAGGGTTTAGACCTCTCTATAAAGATTATCCCCTATGTTATCTATCTTTCATGTTAACCTATATGTGTTTAAACCATATAAACCTTCCTTTAGTGTCCAATCAACTTTTTTCTACCCTTTTGTCCCTATTCTCTAAATTTGTAGGCTTTACATTGAGGGGAGTGCCCTCTATCTAAGACAAAATAGAGGGCACTCCCCTATTTATTTAGAAAAAAAGTGAATATTTTATGATATTAATCAATTTATATAGGTTATTTTTACCAATTTTAATCCCTTGAATAGGTTAGTAGGCCCCTCAAATCCTTCAAACATTAAGGCAAATTGTATGGAAGTTAGACTACATAGGTTTTCAAGGTATGGCATGTGCAATGTTTGCTTAGAGATCCTTTCTTTTTTATATTTTTATTATGAAAGTTTTATGAGAAAAATTTGACCATGATGTATTTTTTATCATTATATGTTATCACTCCAATCTTCCATGTACCTTTCCATACATTAAACTCTTAAGGTTGCCTATAACAATTCTTGACTATGTTTTTTGTCTTAGAGTGATGCCTATAGATGGCCTCATATGATTAGACCTTGGAAACCTTGAATAAGTATATATGACACCTTAAAAGGTAAATTTATTATTTATTTTACCTATCAATCCATGTTTTAAATATATTTTCTTCAAGAAGCTCAATTTATTTGCTCTCTACCCCTCACAGTCAACTACAGTTGATTGTGAGGGGTCTTGTAGATGCTTTGCATGTTTGAAACCTAGGTATGATTCTTGAATTTATTATTAATTGTTATAATTACCACACCAAGATATATATAAACCTTATCACTCATTTTCATATCTTTCAATCACCTTGATTAGGCTCACTATCACATCAGTCAACTATACGTGTATGTTTCAAGTTTGAGATACTAGTAGGTACTTGTTGGATCTTAGAACATCACCAATAAACCATTTTTGATGATATTTAGATTAAAAAAATCACTTTCACCTTTATACCATTTTATATCTCTATTTTTTAAGACCCTACCATGAATGATGTGGAGGTTGATAGTCTATTAAAAGTGCACATGTTGTGGTTAAACACACCTATAGGTGTGTATGGGATTTACCACCTTACTCCTCAATCTTTTGTTGGCACATCCTTGAGGTTAAATGTCTTATTATATCATGTAAAACCTTTCACACATGTTGTAATGTTTTATTTTTCAACTTATGGAAGTAAAATATCTCCTATGGACTCATCCCTGTAGGTTTCTCTGCCTATTTTTAGTGCAAAAAAGTGTGATTTTGGTCCTCCAAAAAACCAATCTCCATTACTCCTCTTGACTTCATTATTTTTAAGGATATTATACTATGAGATGTATACATTAAAAATCCATTGGGATGCCCCAAAATTCCTTATATCCTTGTCATATGATATTCACAAAATACTCTTGGACCTTTATTTTCTCAATTAAGGGAAATTTTCTTGGTACTTAGTTATTGGATCTTTGGAAGGTGGATTTCAACTCTCATCTTAATATAGCATCTCAAACATACATGATAAATTTTATTCAAAATATTGGTGTTCTAAGAAGAGTTAAAAATTATGTTTCAACACTCCATCATGACATCAAAGCCCTTTGTTAAGCCACCAATAGGTAGTTATTATCATGTCTATAGGTAGTAGAAATGAGTATGGGAAGTAAGAATTGTTTTTAAAATTTGATCACTCTATCCCACTTCAATTATTTTCAAATGCATGTTTATCATCATGATAATTTTGAACTAGTTTCAAAACCTTCATTTCAACATGATATTTTCTTCTATGCATGTGTAAGTGTATGTTAATGGCAAAATTATGTGAGGATGTTGCACATGACTACATAGTCCCTCTTTATTGTATCAAATGAAAGATTGATTCACTACATAATTGTGATAAAAGATACACCAAGGCATAAAAACCTTAGACACAACTCTGTGAAAATGTCATTCAAGTTTTATACATGTGCTTCACCGTGGTTGCAAGTAACTAATGATTAAAAAGTTGATTGTGTTATGTTCATGATTGTACACTCATAGAGAATTGCCTTGAATAATGAGATTTAAATTTCAAGGGGAATAAATATCAAATTTAAAAAAATTAAATAGACCTATCATGACCCTTTGAATCCATTATCAAAGCATGAAGA
The DNA here is from genome assembly GCA_037957365.1 of Torreya grandis. Classification (NCBI taxonomy): domain Eukaryota; kingdom Viridiplantae; phylum Streptophyta; class Pinopsida; order Cupressales; family Taxaceae; genus Torreya; species Torreya grandis. The sequence goes on from JARHVA010005583.1 coordinate 459,732, forward strand.
TCTAAAAATGGTGAAAATAGACCTGTCAACCCAAATGAGAGTAGTCTACGAACTTGAGATCATTTTCTCATAAAAACACATTAAAAAGTGAAAAAAATAATAGGTATAATTAGATAAGGAATCCAAAATAATTTTTAATAAACTTCAATAATTAGTTTGTAAAAAATTATCCAAACCAAGGCAAAACCTATAAGGTGTACAGATTTACAAGTAGAAAAACACAGTCAAGTTCATGAGGATAGTTCATAAACAATAGGACATAATTATTTAAAATTTTACTATGGAAATGAATTTATCTTAGTTTAATTTCACCTCCCAAAGGTTTTTGACTTGAAATCTCTCCAACTATTCGTACCATGTACAAACCTAAAGACTTATTCAATGTGCCTAGTAGGGTGAAAATGGAATAGGATGATTTTAGCCCAATTTTGAAACTTATATAGTACTTAAATCATGGATTTGGATTTTAAGAAAATAAAGAGTAATCTCATGACCTTACCCCATGTTACATACTTCCCCATGGGTCGTATATGTGCCAAAGTCTTCTTTTTTCCCAAGAAAACTACTCTTTCTTCTAAATCACCTACCAATTTTAGTTAGAAATAGTTACCTAAGACATAATTGGACACATGTAATGTGACATAACCTTTTGACACCTTCACATTTCCCTATGAGGCTATATAACACATTTAATGCCCTATTTTGACCCCCAAAATGACTCAAAATGATATAAGGACCAAAAGACTAATGACCAAGGCTAATATGACGTTAAATAACATCAAAATACATATGCTAAACCAAATGACAAGATATTAGACCACTTAAAACATATAAAAAATCAATTTTTTACCTATAGGTTAGACCTATATGTCAAATTTGGTCAACAGTTTCTTAGCATACACAAATATCATTAACCATGCAAAACTATTTGGAGACACCTAAAAAGTGTCTAACCCTTGGTCACTTTCCCCCTTAGTCCATTCCTAACCCATTCCTAACAATTACTAATTTAAAATAATTAATTTATTTTGAATTAACCCCCCCTCCTTAGACACATCACCCATGACACCTCGCCTGGGACACCTCGCCTTGGACTAATTCTCCTCCTATGACTCACCCAAGATCTATTCCTAATTCTTCTAACCACCTAACAAACTCTCGTGTGTATTTAGCCCAAACCTCGACATTCTCCAATGGATATGGCACTTGGCAGATGAAAAATGGGCTTAGTGGCTCTTTTTACCCGTTCTAACCCCGCTGATGTCGGCCAAGTGTCGACCGACGCCGGTGGAATCACCGACGTCGATTATACTTAACCAATTTTGCAAACTCTTTGGAGGATCCCGAATCAAAAATCAGCTAATCTCTGGAAGCAACTGACGAATCCTAATCTTCGACCATCCATCAATCTATGAAATCTCTCAGTCATGCCTCTCACTCTCTCTCTCAGGTGCAGCAACTATTTCAGGTTCTCCATCAGCAACAGGTTCTCCACACAGGCTACATCAACAGCAGGTACGGGAATCATCAGTACCACACTTTCTACAAGGCACAGGTAAGTATACTATCTGTGTTTTTATTCTCTTTTTAGTTATTGCTTTCAAACAATATCTCCTTAGACCAAACTGTTAACCAAGCTAGACCCAAATCCTGACTTATCCACCCCCCTGTTTCCTTCATCCTCTATCAAATCATACATTTTGGCCATTTAACCAGACTCTCAGACTCAGACCCCAGGCCATTCAACCAAGCCCAAAATTTTGTCCACAGACCAAAACCTTGATCAGACTCTGTCCACAGACTATTCAAATAAGCCCAGACCCTGACCAAATTTTGTCCATGGACCACAGACTTAACCAAACTTCATCCAAAGACCTTTGCCCCGACCGACGCCGGTCACTACCCCAACCGACATCGGTAGACTAACCGATGTCGGCACATTTACCAATCGACGTCGGTGACTGTAACCAATCCAACAACTTCTTTCAAGTAAGTCTTTTCTTCTCTTTTTCATTTCCATCTTTTGTCACTTTCAGTTCTTCATTATTCAGTTATTTATCAGACATTTCCTTCTTTTGATTAGTGGGTTTATATCCCTTAAGGAAGTTTTCATACTTCTGGGATCAAGCTTTCACTTGACAACCCACCATCTTTCTATTTAACATCTTCTTTTGTCCAAGCTTCTTTTCTTTGCAGGTGTCATTCCTCCACAGCCAAAGAGGAGTACTCACAGCATCTAGATTACGGTGCGCAGACTTTATCCAGGTACACATCAAGCCTTGACCATTCTTTCTTTAGTTTTTTTCCTATGAAATTGAAAGCAAAATTTGAATAGAAACATTTTGGCACGCCCGGTGGGACCCCTTTAGGGCCTTCCTTGGGTTCCCTTTCCTTCTTTGTTCATTTAGTTGCATTAGGCTTCTTAACCTTCACCTCTTTCTTCTTTTCTAAAAAAAAATCATAAGCAGGAAATAAAAAGAACTCTTTCTTACTTTTTCTTGCATTTTTAGACTCGTAAAAAAAAAGATCATTTTCTTCAACCCTTTCTCCAACTTGTCTTCATTCCAATTTAACATTTCAATTTGTGACTTTAAAACTTATTGCATTCCATTTCTTGCTTTCTTGCATCTTCTAGTCCACACTTAGTAATCAGTAAAACACATATTGAATAAATCGTAGATCACTTGATGTTACACTACCATACCACGTGCACTCAATAAAACATCAAACTCACTTAAGACAAGGCCCGACTGGGATTTCATCACCCAGCAGACAACCTTACCCAACCCGGCAATCCTACTTAGATTTCACCACCAAGGGGAAAGCCAACTCTATTCTCTGGCAGAGTCTAAACTATAGTGAAAGTATATTTTGGCTAAGCGAAACCAGCTAACCACTGGAATCGTGAAGTGAGGGGAGCTTGCTCCTTAGCACCAGGCCTGTACAGAAGCTAATACAAATTTTTGAGCACCTTAACATACCTGAAACCATCTTTAGATTACCTATTCTAGGACCCTTTTTACAGCCAACTTCCTCCAACATCATATTAAGGCATAAGCCACATGATCTTAATAAAATTATTTCTAGGGACTTAACGCTAGGCTCTGTCTATCATCATCATATTTTATATTTTTATCTGTCTTTTTTTGAGCTGGTAAGGACGTCTTCGCCATTTCCAAAAACTTTTTTTCTGAGTTTCTAGAAAACACAGTAACTGACATCAGTCCTGTAACCGACGTCGGCAACTTCTCTATACCGTCATCAGTCATCAGACCAACATCGGTAGCCTTCTTCACCGACATCAGTTTTTCTACCAACATCGGTCTCTGTCTATTTTTCTGTTTCCAAAAATAGCAAGCTTAAAATCCAACTTTCTGATTGTCTAAACATCCATTCTAGTTTTCTGAGGCTGACAGAACACAGTTTTCTAAAACCTGATCCTTTCTTGCCTTGAATGGTTTTGACACGCAGTCAAACCAAGGCCCTTCTCGACCATGCTAGCCAACAACCGCTTCCACCTTCACCATCTATAACCAGTCCTATAATGGAGTTCAACTCAGAAACTGAAAGAACTCCCATTCGCCCAACCCCGCCTCAAACTCCTATCGTCCCAGAAGGGGACCAAGACTTTGCATGATTCTTGGACCTTAACGTCAAAGCCTTAAAACACTATCTCATGAATAGCCAAATGCGTGACTCCCTAGGAAATCCAATCTATGGGATGCCGACTTCTTTAGTTGACACAAGCATCACATCAATAGCCCCTACAATTCAACCACTAGACAACACCTCCACTAATAACCCAACTATGTCTTACCTTCAAAATGTAGCCTCTCCATCTAAACCTACCTCCATGGGGGTTCCGATACTCCCTCAACCTCAAGTCACTCAACCAAACCCCACACCTTTCCAAAATCTCCTAGTTTTTATTCCCCCTACTCTTGCACCAATCAACACAAGAGTAACTGTTTATCCGTCAACAATCGTAGCCACACCTCAACCATCCTTGACGGCCCCTATCCAACTTGTGTCAACCAACCCCATAACACAAGTTCCATTGGCCCCAACTTTTGCTCCCATAACCAGCTATCCATATGTTGCGTCTATGTAACCATCCATGTCATACGACCCTCCCAATATCTTTCAAGCACCTGATAATCTAGGGGGTGCTCCACCTACCAATCCGTCAGCAGACATCATCAAAATGCTGATGGATAAAATGTCTAGCTTAGAGACTTTCATTTCTGGCTCACGCAATGCTCTCTCATACAAGCAAATTTGCAATGAGCCTATCCATCCTTCCGTTCCAGTTAGACCATACCCCAACCAGTGGGAGCTTCCCAAATTTTCTCACTTTCAAAGCAAGGAAGACCCACAGCAACACTTACGGGCATTTAGACATGCCTGTTACCTTATCACCCATGATGATGCATTACTCTTGCACACATTTCCTATGTCCCTTTCTGGTGCTGCGCTCGACTGGTACAGCTTTATTGCCAGTCATTCCCTCTTCACCTTTACACAGCTGGCCCAACTCTTTCTTGACCATTTCTCCATTAACATCACCAAGAAGGTCTCGATAACAAACCTTTACACTATCCGCCAATTTGAGGATGAATCAGTAGCTGACTTTGTTGCTCATTGGAGAGGTCTCATCAATCAACTCTCCTTTTCCCTACCTCAAACTAAACTTATTGAACTATTCTCCTGAGCTTGCGGCAAACACATTTCTTCCACTTTAAGGATTCAAACCTTTCGTACCTTTGACAAAGCCTTCACGATGGCCTGTAAACTTGAATTACGTGCCATCGAGGAGAACAAAGTCAAGTTGCAGAGCAAGAACCCTAACTCTAAGACTAATGACTCTTCTTCTTCTAAGCCTTCATCATCAAATCCTAAGTCTAAAACTTTAGCTAACGCTGTGGCTGTTAGACCGTCATCCTCTTCATCCAATCAACCCAAACCCTCCACATCTCAGAGCACCACCTGTCAATTCCAGCAAAGATACGTGCAAAGACAATATACTCCTCTTGGAGAATCTTACGCATCTATACTGGAAAAACTTGTTAAACATGGGATTATCAACCTTCCCCAGATTCGACCACCACCACAATTTGATCCCTCACGCGCCATCCCTGCATGGTATAGGGAGAATGACTTCTGCAATTTCCACCGTGTCAAAGGTCATGACACGGGAAACTATAAAAACCTTCAAAAACATAGTCCAGGACATGCTTGAAAAGGGAGATCTCGTTCTAGATAATCCTAATGCTCCTCCAAACCAGGGCATCGACATATTCAAGCAACCATTTCCCAACCATCCACCAACCCAAAATAATGTCCAGACCTTAATTGACAACACGCATGAACACGATATTCGAACGGTCAATACGGTCTCACCCTTCATCCCCAACCAATCTCAAGAGGTTAGCCCATCTACCAGTCCATCACATGTGGACGAACCTCTTTCCCTGGTTAGTTCTCCATCAACCTCTCTCATCCTGGAGGACACCTCAACCTTACTGGTGCCACCGGTCTCACCATCCTCTTTTCTTCTGCCTATGGAGGACCTGACCTTACCCACTCCTCGACTACAAGTGGAGGGCACCATAATCCCTACTCTTTACCCACTTGAGGAGTCACACTCTCTAGTTCCTTCTCCACCAAGAGAAGAACCTGACTCTCCATCTTCCTCGACCAACGATAATCCAGTTATAACTCCCACACATCTTGGGTCCGAAACTACTACCACACCTAACACATCTTCTCACAAATCCCAACCTCATCCAACATCCTCCCAACCATTTTCCCGATTAGTGGAGAAATTAGAACTTCTCCCTTCAAGGAAGGTGGAGCATCACGGATTGTGGTAACATCTTAAAGTTCTTCAACATTCCCGTGCCCTCACGTCTCATACTACCAATCCTCCAAAGGCAGAATTGTCCAAGACTCCAAACAAAGACCAAACCCCTACTTTTAAATCTGCATCAACCCAATCTGAACCAATCAAGCCACTTGGCATTCACCCTCTCTCTACCCTCACTCACCCGCAAGTGAAGGTGGACTTAAACCAAACCTTGACCAAAAGTAGTCTTCCAATCAAGTCAAAGAAGACTGCCAGACCACAGCAGCGAACCCCTCCTCCACCCTCAACATTATCCTCCATCTTAGGTCCTCATCCTTCTACCCTACTCGATGTGCTTCCTACTCTGACTCTTAACCAACACAAATTGCCTCCATTACTTCCTTTGCCAACAACAAGTCAACCCCCTCTCAAAAATTCAGCACCTCTCACAAAGAAAGCGTCGTCTTCACCTGTCACCGCACCACCAACCCAAAAGGTGGTACAAAAACCTTCTTCAGCATCCCCTAAGCAGAAGTCACCAGTGCGTCATGCATCAACAAGCGTGGACCCCTTAGTAGGTTCATATGCTTTGATATTATGCCAACTTTTGCAAACTTCTAGCATTACCCTTCCTTCTAGCAAGCCATTCCAACCCCTCGAGTCAAAACCCTCTTGGTTCGATGATACAAAGATTTGTTTATACCATCGCACACCAGGACACGATACCGAGACTTGTTGTGCCCTCAAGGCAGTCATTCACCACTATATGGAGAAAGACACTCTTCTCCTTAAGGACACTCTTGACCAACCCTCAACACCTTCCCATCCAACCTCTTCAACTGCATCAACCTCTCACCAACAAACCATAACCCCTTCCTCACCTACTATCTTTGAAATCAACGCCATTCATGTAACCACTAGGTCACAGAAGGACAAGGCAAAAGAAAAAGCTGCTATTCCTTGGACCTATCCTTTCATACAGGCACCTCAACCACCGAAACCCAAGATTTCCATCTTAGGTGCATCCCAACCCACTTCTTCAGAGGCAATCACAGAATCTATGATAAAACAACTTCACCAAATGCCTGTGAAGATGACCCTATATGACCTTATCCAAAGCTCCCCCCAGCATCGCCAGGCTCTAATCAAAGCCCTACAGGTAGCTGAGGTTTAACCTGAAGACCCTCAACCACTTGCTGCCTTAGTCCATTCTTTATCCCCCATCGCCTCCATCACTTTTAGTAATTCTGAGATTCCAACCTCTACCTTGGAAGATCAGGACGCCACCCTTTTCATCACAGCCTACGTTGATCGAACCCATATTAAATGATTTATTATTGACAGGGGTGCTAGCATTAATATCATTTCCTCCCATGCCTTTGATCAATTGGCCCTTCCCAAGAATTACGTATCGAAAACTGACGCAATTCTTAGATCCTTTAATGACACAACCGCTAACACTATCGGCACTGTTGTCCTTCATATCCGCGTTGGTCCACGCACAATCCCAGAGCTCTTCTACATCATTGAGGGAGAGTTCCAATACAACATCCTTTTAGGGCGACCCTGGATCTGTGTCATGGCTTGCATCCCTTCAACACTTCACCGGTGTGTCAAATTTGAACACGACAAACAAGTCCATGTCATTCCCGCCAACCCATCTCCTTTTAAGACTTGTAATATGACCTATAGCCCAAACAACATTCTTATCCCACTCAAGGCATCCACCCAAACATCGCCTCCATCTGTAGAAGCGTCAACTAGTACGCAAATAGTGGTTGCCACCACATCATCTTCTCAATTAACAACTAAGGACCCCATGGATGACATCTTCCAAAGACTTTCACTAGGATAATATCGTCTCCTTACTCTAGACATGTTCCAAACTCCTTAAGAATATGGACAACTTCATCAAAACCCAAACTATGATTGCCAGATCGGAATGGTCATTCCTTATGGTCCTCCTAGCCTTCGCACCAATCTCATCTATGGGGGGCTGGATCAAGCTCCTACTGAATCAAATCCTTCCTCCTCACCTCAAATATTCACATCCGATTTCTCCTTTCTTAGCAACCCCACCTTTGCATATACCTACCTTTATAGGTGTGCATGGAAGGGTTTTGGCTTTGGAAGTTATGAACAAGGCTCCCATCAGCCTGTCGAAACACCCAATGATGATAATGCAAAGAAATGGTATGGACTGGGTTTCCAAGAACCCACTGAGGCTTTTACAAACCTTTCCCCTGAACTAAACATTGACCAATTTCTTCTAGACTCACCTATTCTTCCATCCTCACCTACGGAGTCGGTGGTTTCCATCCCTCCTAGTTTTTTTTTGCATAAGCACCATCTGCTTAGAACCCCTAACCTATCAGCTCAATGGGGTTCCCAAGTCTCTCCCTCTCATTTATCCCAGCATGATAGATGATGAATCAACAACCATCAACATAGTCCACTACATAGACGACGATGCCATTCTTACCTATATGGGTGCCGATGATTCTTTTATTCAGCACTCCCTCCCTTTTAAAACACATGTTATTTTAAATGAATCAACCATTGACATTAACCTTTCATCTTCTGATGTTCCTCAAGTCTTAAAGATTGGTCAATCTTTAGACAATTAGGAGCAAGCCGACTATACCACATTTCTCTCAGACAATCACCAAGCCTTTGCCTGGACCTATGCCGACATGCCTAGCATCGACCCTAACATTGCCACTCATAACATTGTCACAAACCCAGAGGCTAAGCCCGTTAGGCAAAAGCTTTGTAAAATGCATCCTCGTGTTGTGCTTCTTGTCAAAGAAGAGCTTCAGCGCCTTCTTTCAGTCTCCTTCATCCAACCCATTGATTATTCGCAGTGGGTCTCTAACATCATTCCTATCACCAAGGCGATTGGGGGGATCTGAATTTGCACAGACTATCGTGACCTTAACCTAGCTTGTCCCAAAGATGACTTTCCTCTTCCAAACATTGACCAACTTGTTGATCTTACGGCTGGCCATGAGATGTTATCACTCATGGATGGATTTTCAGGATATAACCAAATCCTGATTGCACTAGAAGATCAGCACAAAACTACCTTCATTACCCCTTGGGGAACTTTTTGCTATCGAGTCATGCCATTTGGTCTAAAAAATGCAAGCGCCACATATCAGTGTGCCATGACTTATATCTTTCACGATCTCCTCTATAAAATCATGGACAACTATGTCGATGACCTGCTTGGCAAATCCAAGCTTCGTCGTGACCATTTGACTATCCTCAAAATCATCTTCTCTCATCTTCTTCAGTACCATGTCCGTCTTAACCCTAAGAAATGTGTCTTTGGGGTCCTCTCAGGAAAGCTCCTGGGATTCATTGTCTCTTTCTGTGGCATCGAGATAGATCCTGCTAAAATCCATGCTATCCTCGAAATGCCACCTCCATCTAATCTTAAGCAACTTCGTAGTCTCTAAGGAAAGCTTCAATCCATCCACCGCTTCATTTCGCAACTTTCTGACCATTGTCAACCCTTTCATCACCTCCTCAAGAAGGATGTCTCCTTTAAATGGGATAAAGATTGCCAAGAGGCTTTTGACGCCCTCAAATGTTATTTGGTCTCTCCACCAGTCCTTATTCCACCAAAAGATGACCAACCTTTCTACCTCTACATCTCAGCAACCAATCATTCATTAGGTGCCATGATCGCGCATCGAGACGAGCAACACCGTGAGCAAGCAGTTTATTACATCAGCCGAACACTTGTCGACTATGAAACTCGGTATACTCATACCGAGAAACTCTGTTTGGCATTAGTCTTTGCCACTACCAAGCTCCGTCACTATCTTCTCAATCACAAAACCTTTGTCATCACCCACACTGATCCCCTCAAATACATGCATTCCAAACCATATCAAAACCAGCGTATGGCTCGTTGGCTCATGCTTCTTGCTGAATTTGACTTAGAATTTGTCCAAAAAAAATCTATCAAAGGGTAAACAATCACTGACCAACTAGCGGATGCCCCTCTTCCCGATAATCAACCTTCTCAGTGCGAGTTTCTCGATGAATCTATCGCCACTCTCTCGACTGATGACATTCTACCAAATGACGATGTTCTTCGATGGCTCTAAATGTCAACTCAGTGAGGGTGCGGGGGTCATCCTCATTCCACATAAAGGTGAACCCATGCCTCTATCTTTTAAACTTGACTTTGAATGTACCAATAATATGGCCAAATACGAAGCCTTAATTTTGGGACTTCAAACTGCCCTTTCTTTAAACATCAAGACCATCAATATCTTCAGTGACTCACAACTTGTCGTCAATCAAATCAATGGTTCATATCTTTGTAAAAATGAAATTTTACAAAGGTACAAGCACCGTGTTGACACTCTTCTAGCATCTTTTGACCATCACTTATTGCAGACTGTTCCTCGATCAACAAATAAGTTTGCTGACACCATGGCTTCCCTTGCCTCTCATATTCCTTCATCATCATCATCATCCTCATCAAGAATTTATGTCATGGTACATCGTGTGCCATTACCTTCATACATTTCAACTGACATCAATCTCGTCCACACCATAGACTCTAGTTCACAAGATGTTTGGTATAAACAACTTGAGGACTACTTGACTCATTCTCTCATTCCTCCCAACCTCTCTAGCAATGAGCGGCGGGCTTTCATCAAGCGAACCGCTTGCTATACCATGCTAGGGGGCCTTCTCTATAAAAGAGGTTTTGACAGCCTTCTTCTTCACTGTTTAAACTCCACTGAAGCTTCTCATGCTGTTAAACAAGCCAATGACGGGATTTGTGGCAGACACTTCAGTGGTAACTCGGTTGCCAAGCACATCCTTCGCCTGGGTTATTATTGGCCCACTCTTCATCAAGACTGTAGTGATTATGTTCGGCGTTGCATCAAGTGTCAGTAGCATGTTAACTTGATTCATCTCCCCAGTCACGCCTTACAAGTTGCTCAAGATTTTTGGCCTTTTTCACAATGGGGCTTAGATCTCATCGGCGAAATTAATCGTCATTCGTCTCTTCGTCATCAATCCATCATCACTGCCACCGAGTATTTCACCAAGTGGGTGGAAGCTATTCCTCTTGTCTCCACAAAAGCTGAAAAAATTGTCAACTTCATCAACACCCATATCATCTGTCATTTCGGTGTACCTCATAAAATCATCACCGATAATGGCAAGTCCTTTAAAAATAAGACCGTCAAAAAACTCTGCGACTCTTTTGGCATTAAACTCAGCTTTTCTTCGCCTTACTACCCACAAGCAAATGGGCAGGCTGAGGCTTCCAACAAAATCCTAACCAAAATTCTCATGAAGGTGGTCAATGACACTGGAAGGGATTGGCACATTCATATACCCTTCACTTTGTGGGCCTACCGCACTAGCATCTGAACCTCTACGGGTGCTACCCCTTTCTCTCTAGTGTATGGATCAGAGGCTGTCTTACCTCTCGAAGTACAAATCTTGTCTCTTCGCATTTCACTCCATGACATTCTTTCTAATGATGACTTTCATCAAGATCGATTAGCTCAACTTGAGTTACTTGACAAACGTCATCTTGCTGCCCTCAATCATCTCCATGTCTATCAAAATTGCATCAAGCGCGCCTATAATAAAACTCTGAGAGAACAAGATTTTAATATCAGAGACCTCATCCTCAAAGAGATCCAACATGTGACCAATATGAAATGGAGTAAACGAGGCAAATTTGCTCCTAATTGGCTCGGACCTTATATCATCACACACAAGTATGGATCAGGGACTTATCGTCTATCTTCTCTTGAAGGCCGACCAGAACCTGAGCCCCTTAATGCTTTGCATCTACGACCATTCTCCTATTAGTCGAGTACTCATCCACTTGACATTTAACTTGAGCTCGTCCCTTGAGCAATCCTTGTCCTTTTAAATCCTTAATCCATTTCACCCTTCTTCCCTTAACAAAATCCTCTACAACCCTTTTATGATGAACGGATGCTTTGTCCTAATAAAAGGGAGTCCTTGACCTTCTATAAGTCTTGTCCATGACTCAATATTTTGTCAAGAAAAATAAAATAAATCAAGATGTCAAAATATCTAAGGTCACAAAATCAAATCAAAAAGTAGACTGCGCCCTTGAAGGACAGCTGCACTATCATTGATGTAGCTAATAGACTGCTCCCTCGAAGGACAGCTATTTAAAAGCCCTTAAATCTATAAAGCAAAGTGTAGACCACTCCCTCGAAGGATGGCTATGACTAACTCTTGCTACAAATATCACTTTCTTAGAAGCTTCTCGCATTGATCAGCTTCACAAATGACCACCAAACAAATGACATCTTTATGTGGACTTCCTGCATTGATCAGTCCGCTCATTAAAAAAAATGGGTCATGGACTTGACTTATAGTTGTCTTAATGTCTCCTATAAAAAGGGGCAAAGTTATCCATACTCTAAAAATAGGTTACCCTTTTCCTCCTATCATATCACCTACTCAAGGGACTTCGAGCTCACTTTAATGTCAAAAGTGATTCGATTACCGCTCTAACATAACTATGGTCAATGACGCAATGCATAAATGGGGCTCTTGGTTCTAACAATCCATGTCTATGTTGTCTTTTTGGTCTTTGTCAATAAAAGGGCACTTATGCCTTTTACTTTCTGCCTATACTTTGGTCACATTCAACCACCTCATTTGTCAAAATGACTTAAATCGACTCTTTTCAAACCATTCACATAAGCCTAGTCATTCTAGTTTCCATGGACAACAATACACATGGAAACTATCAACCACCCAATTTATGTTAAGCATAAACCAATACTTGCTAAAGCATAAATAGACCTCAATTCATTCTTAGCCAAAATCTATCACGAATATGGATAGTTGATAGGGATAAAAAACCCCGACCAATGTTACAAAATACACCATTTGGAAAAGACTGTAGCATCATCTTCTCTTTATCATTTCAAGCATGTACCCTTGACATATGAGAAATGCTATATCCTTATCATAACCATAAATCAACCACTTCAATATTTTTCCTCCCTTCTTGGGAGAACTACATTGGCCTGAGGCCCTAACGACAAGGGCTATGTAGGCAGCACTCAGTTGACATGGGGTCTTCTGGGGTTAGCTCGGCCATTTTCTTTGTCACTTTCTTCCATATCCTTCTCTCGTCACCTATCAATAATAGCACAGTCAATCACATATTCACATAATCATTAGTATAAGTCATTAGTCATCAATTTCATCCATCATAACTCATTAAACATTTGCATCATATAATCCACAAGTTAAACATTCAATATCACATTTATCATCATCTAATCTAAAGTCATCATCATATAATCTATCATCATCTAATCTAAAGTCATCATCATATAACCATTTCATAAACATTATCATTAGCATCATCATAACATAATCATCATAATCATCATAAATATCATATCAAAACATGCATCATGAAACACATCAAAAATATTGCAAACATTAAACATCTACAACATCTCCATAACACATCAATAGTTAAAATCTCATCATATATATATCAAAAATAGTTTTATACAAAAAGACACAATCTGTGTCTATCTCTCTCTCTCCTCATACATCTCTCGTCTTCGGCTCGCAGGCCGGTATATACATCAAAAAAATACATCTCTAGGGCTGCCCTCAAGGCTGTGGCTGTGGTGGTGGTGGCGGTGGCCAAGAAGAGGCTGTATCCTCTCCTCCCTCTGATCTCTGTCATCTGCGCGACCCTGAAGCTGTCACTCATGACATCGATCTCTGTCAGCTCTACTCTGCCCGCATCTCTGAGTATCACTATATCTAAAGGAACCCTCTGATGGCTCTCTCATAATACGCAATCTCATCCAGCGCATCAGTGTATCTAACCATAGATATAGTCTGCAGTGGACCCATCTGCCCTGCTCCTATGGCCTATCCTAACCCCTGTGGCTGTGGCTAACCTCAGTGCACTGATACTGATGGTCCTGCCCCCTGTGAAAATGACGGCTGCTACCATGGGCTCTGCCCTCCAAAACTCTGCCCTGCCATTGCCTGTGCTTAGGCTGCCACCAACTGTCCCTGTAGTAGAGTGACCTGCCCTGTCAGCGTTGCCACCTAACCTGTCATCTCTGCCAGCTGCCCTGTAACCTCAGCTAGCTGCCCCTACAAAATTGAGACTTGGGCCTGAGCTGTGTCTCTCTCCTCCCGTGTAGTGTCCCTCTCCTCATGGGTTGTATCCTACTCCCTGGTAATAGCCTACAAATCTAGCTGGGGACCCACTTGTATGCCTCGATACTGCCCTACCCACCATGCCCTGTATGCCTCTATACACCCTGGGTCAGCTATCCCAGGTCCTGTCGACAACTCCTCAAAATCGGGCTCCTCTGTCTCCTCTGGCAGTGGAAGCAGTGCCTCTATGTCATCCCGCCTATACTATGGGAAGGCGAGAGGTACATCTTGTAGTAACCCGTACTGGCACCGCACTCTCTCAGCTAGAATCCGCTTGAGCTCATCGACTTGCCTACCCCTGACCCATCTCCAGCTCTGCACACCAACCAGCTGCTCTCCCTGGTCTCTAAATGCTGGATAGACCAAGTATGGTCTCTAGATGATGTCTGCAGGAATCAGGGCCTCCAGTACCCCTCTGTAGTGGTCAATGTCCCTGACCACTCCATCCACTCGTGTCTGTGCCATAACCTCACGCCATCACCTGAATCCAACTCTGAGGCTAGCCTGGATCACCACTGGGAGGCTGAGAGGACGGGTAACCACTATGTGCTCGTATGCCTAGCAATGTAGCAGGTGGCCCACGCACAAACTATACCACCGCCACCGGCTGATACCCCACAGCTCTCTGTATACCTAGGCCAAAAACATGGGCACCCAGGTAAACACGGTCTACTGCTCCAGCATATCAAGCAAAACTCTGGTCATGGCAACTAGAAACCTACCTCCCTCTACATCCAGCAATGCATACACTGTGATGTCGATCATCATCAGAATGGCCAGCCAGTGTGCGTCCTCATCTACCACGTACAATGGCTCATATGCAAAACTCGCTGAGTGGTAGCTCGTCTCCATGACGTGCTCTCCAAACAGTGTAACCATGTGAATGTCATGCACCTCTCTCGAGCACGCATACAGGTCTACTTCGTGCACCAGTACCCATAAAATCTGGTACACGTCCTCAATCGTGACTGTCATCTCGCCCATAGGCAAGTGGAAGGTGTTGGTGGCATGGTCCCACTACTCGATCAAAGCCACCATAAGGCTCACGTCTCTCACCACTCTACAGTAGCGTCTCAGCCTGCCTAGCCTGACTGTGCTCATCTGTGCCCACTCCTCGACAGACACGCCTCTGCATATCCGTGTCAGCAAGGTCAGGAGGCGATCTCGCAGCATTAGAGTCTACCTCGCCTGCATCCATACACAGTCACTTTCATGTTAACATTGTTCATACTTTTCCTATTTTACCAACTATTCTGATAATCTAAGCCTACCCTGACACTCGAGAAGCCCTTGGCATAGTTTTGACCTCTTGACTTGACCATTTTTTAGAACCATTTCTGACCAGGCAGCCACCGACATCGGTTAGCGTGCCGGCGATGGCACTTACCTAACCGACGTTGGTCACTTAGTGATCGACGTTGATATGTCAGTGACTGATGCCGGTAGCTGGTTGGCTGACGCCGACGGGGTCACCGACATCGGCGACTGGTTCAGCCCTAGGGCCGAATGTGGTGAGCCCTAATTTTTAGGGCTTCCCCATTTTAACCCCCTACACCCCCCCAAAACCCTCCTAAATGACTCCTAAGCTATCCTAGACAACCTACCCACCTTCCTAGCTACCCTCCCCCTCAATTTATGTCTAAATATAACAAAATTTCAAAAACTAAATTCAAAACAAAAATAGTTCAAAATTGGGTTCAGAGACCCTCTTACCTCATCCTGGCGATGCCGGCGTGGTGGCACGATTGGTGCCGCTAGTGGTGGACCTCCCGCAGGTCCTAAACTCCCCTCTGCCATCTTTTTTGTTCCAATGGCTCTGCACGCTCCTACTAACTCAAACGCATCCCTGCATCGTCCAATCAACTCCTTCTCTCCACCAATCCCTATCTAACACCTCATACCACTCCTCAGTCAGCTCTAGATCACTTTCAATCACTAAACTCCAGACAACTTTTTTCTCTATCACTCAAATGTCATAAATGACTTTTGGTGGGCCGCCAATCTGGTTTTTTTGGATTTGGCAGGCTGCTGATGTCAGCATCTGCGTGCCCTAATCCGTCAACATCGGCCGACTTCCACCGATGTCAGTCTCTTTTGGACACTGACATTAGTTATCTAACCGATGTCGGTGGCCTTGAAAACTTCATCCCTTTTCAAAATGACCAAAATTTATCCCTAATCAAGTCAAGTCCTTCAAACTATGTCATTTTGGCCCCTTGGGGCACACTTGGATCACTCTTACCACCATCCATCGACCACCAGACATTGGAGATCATGCCTATCTCCTCAAATCGTGACCACTTCCAAAGCATTTGCCTTGGTTGCTTTTGCCTGAATGCTACCTCATGATTGGTTAGCAAAATTGTCGCACACTTTTGACCTTCACAAGTATAAGATCGTAAGCCAGTTGATCTGCACTACTTGCAACTTTTTCATGTTTTTGAGTGCACTTCCTAAGCCTGAGATACCTGGAACATGATGACCATTGGAGCTTCAGCTTAGATTGAACAACCCAATCAGCTACAACTAATGCTGGGGCCTGGTTCTTTTAATTTTGGCACTCCTCGACCTTTGACCTGCGACAATTTGCCCTGACCATCCTCGTGAAGTGGTGTACACGCAATCACAACTTTTGTAGCATTCTCACTCTATCTTCTCTCTTTTCTCATCCACTATCTATCAAATCAGCACCTGATACCAAGTTCCCTTCTCTCGACTCCTGCTTTGAGGGGGGATACCTCATCCATAATCGGGACAACCAACCCTCATCTATTCTTGTCTACAAAATCAACCTTATCCCATACCTGGGGCAATCGACTCCTATTTTTGTCTTGCAGTTCATTTAGAGCAACCAACAAGACAAAAAGGGGCAAATGTAGACACCTAAAAAGTGTCTAACCCTTGGTCACTTTCCCCCTTAGTCCATTCCTAACCCATTCCTAACAATTACAAATTTAAAATAATTTATTTATTTTGAATTAACCCCCCCTCCTTGGACACATCACCCATGACACCTCACCTGGGACACCTTGCCTTGGACTAATTCTCCTCTTATGACTCACCCAAGATCTATTCCTAATTCTTCTAACCACCTAACAAACTCTCGTGTGTATTTAGCCCAAACCTCGACATTCTCCAACGGATAGGGCACTTGGCAGATGAAAAATGGGCTTAGTGGCTCTTTTTACCTGTTCTAACCCCACCGACGTCAGCCAAGTGTTGACTAACGCCGACGGAATCACCGACATCGGTTATACTTAACCAATTTTGCAAACTCTTTGGAGGATCCTGAATCGGAAATTAGCTAATCCCTGGAAGCAACTGACGAATCCTAATCTTCGACCATCCGTCAATCTGTGAAATCTCTCAGTCAAGCCTCTCACTCTCTCTCTCAGGTGTAGCAACTATTTCAGGTTCTCCATCAGCAACAAGTTCTCCACACAGGCTACATCAATAGCAAGTACAAGAATCATCAATACCACACTTTCTACAAGGCACAGGTAAGTATACTATCTGTGTTTTTATTCTCTTTTCAGTTATTGCTTTCAAACAATATCTCCTTAGACTAGACTGTTAACCAAGCTAGACCCAAATCTTGACTTATCCACCTCCCTATTTCCTTTGTCCTCTATCAGATCATACATTCTGCCCATTTAACCAGACTCTCAGACTCAGACCCCAGGCCATTCAACCAAGCCCAAAACTTTGTCCACAAACCAAAACCCTGATCAGACTCTGTCCACAGACTATTTAAATAAGCCCAGACCCTGACCAAATTCTATCCACAGACCACAGACTTAACCAAACTTCATCTAAAGACCTTTTCCCTGACCGACGCCGGTCACTACCCCAATCGACATCGGCAGACTAACCGACGTTGGCACATTTACCAACCGACGCCGGCGACTGTAACCAATCCGACAGCTTCTTTCAAGTAAGTCTTTGCTTCTCTTTTTCATTTCCATCTTTTGTCACTTTTAGTTCTTCATTATTCAATTATTTATCAGACATTTCCTTCTTTTGATTAGTGGGTTTATATCCCTTAAGGAAGTTTTCATACTTCTGGGATCAAGCTTTCGCTTGACAACCCACCATCTGTCTATTTAACATCTTCTTTTATCCAAGCTTCTTTTCTTTGCAGGTGTCATTCCTCCACAGCCAAAGAGGAGTACTCACAGCGTCTGGATTACGGTGCGCAGACTTTATTTAGGTACACATCAAGCCTTGACCATTCTTTCTTTAGTTTCTTTCCTTTGAAATTGAAAGCAAAATTTGAATAGAAACACTATCATATGTCTACTTCAACCATGATTCAACTCCTTCCTTTTATACTATATTCTATAGTTTATCCTCTAAACATGAAAGTTACACAAGGATTACACATTTATGGAATTTAATCATTACAAGACTCTATTAAGTTCTTAAGAGCAAAACACCATTTTAAAGACACAAGAAAATAAAACTTTTCATTTCTTTATTATTTATTATCAAAACCTTACAATTTCAGTCATTCATGGGACTATGATATCTTTATTGAGGAGGGTAAAACCATTTCTCCAACATTTCTCCCTATTTTCTCTTCTTGTATCTTTTCATCCTCCTCTCTCACCTTATTTCCTATGCCAAGATAGCTACTAAAATGATTCTCCCTTTATATATTCAACATAGGTTTCCCAAAACAGTTACAAATCCACTTTTTGTTCTTGAACCCAACATATGGGTGAGATGATCAATCCAAAACATGAATTTTATCTTATGAGTTAACATACATGACTTATATTTAGACATTATATGACCTCATTATAATTTTAAAAATCTTATATCCTTATAACCACCTTTTTTAACACACTTGGGGCATTTTATTTTGTGACAATATTTGAAAATTCAAATTGTTCATTTTGTAGGGAAAACTCTTTGAAAACACTTAACACATCTTGAAGACCTAAAATGGATTATAAGACCATATTTTAAACTTAAAAGTTCATTCAAACACTTTGATATCAAAATTTGACCATTAATGACATCCTATATACTTAGACATAAAAATGATGTTTTTTCCTGTCTTGATGCTCCTACATCAGGTATCCTCTTATTAGAAAACTTTCACATTTGCACATATAATCCTAGTACTATAGAATTTTATAACTATGCCACATGGATACATATTTATATTTTAATATCTTGAATGCTTTACACTTTATACATACTTCTCCAGGACTAAAGACTATAAAGATGATGCCATATGGCAACATCTAACTAGTTTTCTACCCTAGAGGCAAGGTCTTTGTATGATCATATACAAGATCATAGGTTACAAAGATGATGTTTCATGATAATATCCTACTAACATACTACCCTAGAGGTAAACATTTTGTATGGTCGTCTCTAATATTTTGGTCACATGGATGATGCCAAGTGGTAACATATCCTTAGACTATTGGCCCAGAGGCAAACTTTTTATACGATCATCTCTAGGATCATGGGTTTTCAAGATGATGGCACATGGAAACATTATCGTAACCCATTGGCCCAGTACAAACTATATAACAAACCAATCTAACATCACTCCCAGGTTATTAAGATGACAACATGTGGCTTCTTTTGAACCATATCACAAAAAGTTCTAAAATTAACTAAGGAAAAATTCAAAACGTAAAGGCCAAAGTGAATAATTGGTTAAGGAAAAATTTTGTAGAATTTTCCAACTAAAAATCTTATAAGGCAAGGCACTGTGTAAGGTAACCTGATGAATGACTAAGGTAAAATTTTGTAGAAGAAAATTGTGCAAGTAAACTCTTTAAGCAGATAAGGCAAAACACTATGTAAGGAATCTTTCCAAATGGTTGTGGCCAAAATAAATGGAAAACTTGGTGAATTCAAAGTCCCTATTTAACTAAGGCACAATTTAAAATAAAACTTAGAGATGACTTGAAGAGGTAGGAATCAACATGGGTGAAGAAAATGCCTATGCATGTTAGTACCGACTCTTTAATCTAGGAAGAGTCTTCTTTCCTTAGAAGATATTATGTTAATCAAATCCATCATCACATAAGAAATAAAATAAATAGGTTCCCAAACAAATATTCTTTCAATGTTAAACATATATTGTCATTGGTTTATTCTAAAATGTAAAACATCCAAGAGACTTCACTTTTCACTAAAAAATCAATGGTTAAAAAGGAATACACACATAATGAGGACTATTTTAAAGGCTCAATTGAATGATTAAAATGATAATACCCAACACATAATTCATTCTATTAAAACTGAGATAACATCAAGATATTTACTATTAAAAAAACTCAACATTAAAGGTTTGGTCTATAGGATCTTCTTATATCATTAAGCCTTAGCAAGGGTGACCTCAGCCAAATATAAATGCTCCATGTCTTGATAAGAAAATATAGTAAAACTAAGCATATATTTAACTTATTTTCTTTTATAAGGTATAGTTTTTGGAGGGTTATAAAAACAACCTACTTGACTGCTATCATTTCCAAGAATACATTTCACCACAAAATATCTTAACTATAAAACATCAAAGTGCAGTTCATTTGGCATGCTATATTGTTATTCCTAATAATAACTGAAAAGTTATATATATATATATATATATATATATATATATATATATATATGAGTTCTACTCCACTTTAAATAATTTAAATTTAGTTAAATCATCATATTATAATTATAAATACAATAAAAATTCCTAATAAACAATCCACTTGATCTAAGCAACATTTCAGGTGATAATTCGGGTGATGGTTCTACCCCAATTGGTGGCAGAACTTTCAGGAGCCATAACTTTTGCACCATAACTCCATTTGACTCCCCATTTGAACCATTGGAAATATAAGAATTAGGGGAATGTCATGATATGTCACTAATATTTTATTAGTGTGTTTTTACCCCTAAAAAACAAATTTAACTACCCCAAATTTCAATATTAGTAGTACAGTCTAAAAATAGTAATTACTCAAATTTTGTATTTTTGTGAACTGAGGAACTCAAACCACTTAATCTCCCTCAATATTGGTGACCTTACACCCATATTAATACCTTAAAAATGTGTATAAATTAAGATGTAACCTAAAAATTAAATCAGACATCTCATCTCAGAGATAGGCATATGTTGTATCTACAATTTTGAGCAATAAAACATCTCTTCTTAGAGATAACATTATATATTGTAATCTATAGTTAGAATATTATCTAAACACTTTTTTTATATAAGTATATTACAAACAATATGATTACTAAATCATTAATAATACATCTTATTTCATCTAATTATTTACATATCAAGAGGCACATCTCTAGGACTAATTAAGTAATGGAGGACCAGTCAATCTTCAATAGTGTTCCTCATCTGCTCCCAAGCATATGCTAGCTATAAGAACAAAGGATCATCACCCAGCTTTTTTTCATCATTAATCTACTACTCTAAATATCCCAAAACTTTAGACTCATAGATCTTAGCATGTTTATATCACTTGGTAAAGTCAAGGGTGGATATCTAAGCCAGGGTATCATAACATAAGAGAAATAACATACACTTCTTATATTAGTATTCCCAGTTCTCACCCAAAGAGAATCCCAGTATAAAATACAAATAAAATAAGCATTCAAATTATCATTCAACTGAAGTTAAGCATTCAAAAATATGAAACTAAAAATCAATCTTTCATAGCATAACAATGCCAATCAAAATATTGGAGTAACAAGAGGATGCCTCACTCTATTACTTCCTACCAATAGTCATGGGAGAGTTGAAAAACCTAATATTATGACCAACATAGTATGAATTCAATTGATACCACTATGATGTGCTAGTAAGGTTCAAATATCCTTCCACAATTCACAACATAGGTGGACTTTAGCACGTTACTATCAGGACATTCATTGGAGGATAAAACAACCTTCCACCATACCTAACATAGGATTGATATGATGCACTACCAACATGAATATGTTTCTCACAAACCACCATCACTCAGTATCACAATATAACTGTGTTCCCATAATAAATCAAAAAATATCCCATTTAACTAAGGAGGAACCACCTCTCTAAAGCCCTCAAATGGGAAATAACTACATGGTAACCAATGCACAACCATGGACAAGATAATAAAATAGGCAAAATAAACCAAGTAGTCTTATTTTCTTAAAATTAAAATATAAAAAAAGAACATAATCATTTCCTTTAAAGGAAATAATTGAAACATAGGTTATAATAAATCCTACCTATCAACTTCAATACTGCATGGGCATTATCCTTTAGTTTTTAAATTTAGCTCTCCTCACTATTTGTCCCTATTTTTTGATATCTTATGCTCAATCTCACTTATTTCAAATTGTTAAAATTCCTAAACTAAGGGATTTTCACTCCTACATATAGTCATTCTAGAATCATCCACCCATCAGCCACTTGCCAACCCATACCTCATTAAGGGACATTTTTTTCATGTTTAATTAAGGTGCATGGTGGATCTTGTAGGCTTATATGGTTTCTTCATAGATTTTCTTACCTCTTTTCCCACTTGATTTAAGTATAAGGAAATCAATGCAATATCTAATAGTCATCCACTAGACAATTTATATTTTGTCTACAAGATATAAAGGCTATGTGATGACAAGTTTCAATAACTAGGTTTAAAGGCTAGCCACCTAAAACATACACTAAGTCAATAAATCTAACCAATGGTAACTTAGTAAAATGACTACTTAACATGAGTTTAAGAAGGGTTAAAATGGTTTTAGTAATATAACCATGTTTGGCATAGTCTCTTTCCTTCATTGTCCTTTCTCCTATTATTGCATTCTTGAGTCACACATCAAATTTCTCTAACCTAATATCCAAAGATACAAAATTTATCCAAATAATGCAATTTCAATCAATTAAACATAGCCAATCATTCATGGAATATCAACATCCATGTAGATAATTTAATATGATTCATAACAAAAGTATTAGCCACTTCATTAGCTTAGAAGCAATGATTCAACTTGATTTAAGTCAATATATCTCATAGACGTAATCAAATTTCATAAAGAGGCATTGCATACATAAATGTAAGCATCATTATTTCATAAGTTAAACAATCAATAAATATTGATAATAGGTCTTTCTCATGGTTACCAACATGCAAAAATCCATAATAAATCCTTACATGCCTTAGATGTACTAACTTAACTACATAATTTAATAATCAAAACATACAAGTCATAATTTCATAGTTATCTTTGTCAAAAATAAGCATTGTTCAAAATAGGGCCTTACATTCCCCTCCCCTTATGTAGACTTCCACCTAGAAGTCATTGAAAGAGGTGAGGATATTAAACCCTCAAAGGTGTAACATTTTCCCAACTTTTTGTTGATTCATTATAGTTGTCCCACTAAACCTTGACCTAATCTAGGTCTCTACCTCAAAGAGATAGCATTATATGAGCTAAAATCCTAATGGGATCCAAATTCATAGCTCCATCAGTCTAAATAACTATCACTTGATGCTCCTCTTGGTAGTAATCTACTACTACATAAATTTAGACCTCATCCCACATCACCTACCTTCTACTCTGATGTTAGATCCTTTTACCTCTTAGCAAATGATGGTTCTAAAGGAAAACTAAATGCATAATGATCAAGTGATCCATAAATAAATCAAACACCCCTCTTTTGGTCTTATCTAAAGGAGGTTCCAATTAGTCTTGGTTCCAAGGATGTTATTAAACTTGAAGGTCTCACCTATTTTGGTTGTTGATTCTACACAATACTGCTCTACTAATAGTTTTTAGGCCAAACCTCATTTTGTCATTGGTGGTCATTTTCAAATTAGTTATCATTCTGACTATGACTAGAATAGTTACTCTCCTACTACTATTACAGGGGTCTAGAGTTAGATTGTGTTTTTCTCCAATCTCTCCTAGGTAAAGTTTGTGCACGTTACAACCTTAAGTCATGCTGAGATTATAATTTTCCATAAACTTCCTCTCAAGCATCCTGAGTCTTTCCATAAGACTTTTTGACCAAATGGTCCTTTTCAACTACTATTACTAGGATTAAGGGAGATAAAATGTACATTGCATGATCTATCTCTAGATTTAGACCTATAATGAACCTATCCAATTATATAGTTTCATCCATATAAACCTACACATATCTAATCAAATCCTTAAAATTGCATGCATATTGATCCATAGTATTACTCCTTTATCGAAGGTCATGAAACTAATCCAATTTATTTTATACATAAAAAGGGAATAGGTAGTGTGGTATAGAAATATCCTCTAACAATAACCAATTGAGGTAAGTTGGTGTCAAGTTGAGCTTTTACTCCTTTCCTTCCCACCACATCTTAGTTTCATTCCTAAGAAGATGGGTGCCCAAATAGGCCTTCCCATTAGAGTCAAAATATTACAAATAAAAACATCCTCTCATGTTATCTAATCATGTTTTTGTTATAAATCTTCCTAAGTACCATCAAATATAGGAGGATGCAGAATGATGAAGTCATTTACTAAATATTTAGGCATAAGCCTATGAGGGTAGTCTAAGTTTTTCCTCTCTCATTTTTCACTATGGTGATATGATTCACCTCTCACCCTCAAAATGGTAATGGGAAGGATCCTAGACCTATCTATTTCAACTGATATTTGATCATCTTGCAAATATAGTGGAGAATGCCTCTCCACCTCATGTTGTACTATAAGAAATATCTCTTGTAGAACATCCATATTTTATTACATGGATAAGAAGATTTGGGTTCTAATTTCATTTAGTCTTGGTTGATTGGGAGGATCATGCTAACCAATGAAATTTTCATTGTGACATGTTTGACATCCTCCTCTCATTTTGTATAAAAAAATGGAATACATTAGAACCAATTTATAAAATGAGAAGTCTTAAAGTAACTTAAAATCCTAGAGCTCTCAGTGTTATATCTTGGGCTTTGATACCAAAATGTCATGCCCATTTTTTCTTCCCCTAAAAATAGGAAAGACAGATAAATACAATGAAAAATACCAACAAACATGGACAGATACTAGAATCCATTCAATCTCACATGATGAAAATATGAATCCTCCAACTACCCTTAAGACTTAAATAGGTGTAAGTTACTAATTAAAAATCCCACAAACCCATATTAATTCATCCCATTACTCATTAATTCCTTTACGAGCTCACACCTAATGATAATTGAGCTTATGATGTTGAGATGTCCATTAATTTAAACCTAGGTCATAACTAATGTAGCCAAAATCCATGTGATTACTTCGATAGGATCCAAGGCCATAATAGATTATATTCAAGCTCATAGGGAAATTTTTTTCCATGTGGTGTCCTCTTGTTTACCTATTGATCTTAAATTTTTTTCTATTTTCACATGCATCCCTGGGATTATAGATCATCAGGATGATTCTATATGGCTACATCCCTTTATGCCCCATCTTAGAGGATTTACCCTATGTGCAAACATATATAAGGTTATAGACCATCAAAATGACACCATGTGGAAACATTTAGATATCTTATTAACCCATATATAAGATCCTTATATGGTCATCTTCAATATTATGGGTCATCAAGATGATGTTACATGGAAACATCTTGATATCCCACTAACCCAGATGTAGACTTCTTGTAAAATCATATCTAAGAAAATAATTCACTGATGTGATACTATATAAAAACATCCCACTGGCTTACTAGAATGAAATAAAAAATCATTTACAATCATCTCTAGGATTATAGGTCACCATGATGAAGCCACATGGTAACATCCTATCGGCTTGCTATATTTATGTTGACCATACATCATACCAAGCTAACCTCACTCCTGAGTTATCGATATGATGACACATGGCTTCCTCTAAATGACCTCACAAAAAGTTGTGAAATTAACTAAGGCAAACCTTGAAACACAAAGGCCAAATCAATAATTATCTAAACCAAAAATGTCATGGAAGGTTCCAACTAAAAATCCTATAAGTCAAGTTACTTCATAAGGCAACTTAATGAATGTCTAAGGTAAAATGTTGTGCAAGTAAACTCTCTAAGTAGCTAAGGTATAACACTAACACAAGTAATATTTAAAAATGGTTGTGGATGAGACAAAGGCAAAATCAAGTTTAATTGAAGTCATGATTTGACAAAGGCACAAGCTAAAATAAAACGTAGAGATGAAATGGAGAGTTATAAATTGGCTAAGGTGAAGGAAATGCCTACATATGTTATTAATGACTACTTAATCTAGGGAGATTCTTTATTCCTCATAATATATTCTACTAAGAAAATCCATCATTGCATAAGCAATAAAATAAGTAAGTTCCAAAGAAAATATTGTTTCAATGCTACAATATTTTCATTGGTTTATTCAAACATGAAAACCATCTGAGAGACTCAAATTGTCACTAAAAACTTAATGGTTAAAAAATAATCCACTCATAATGAGATATATTTTAAAGGCTCAACTGAAGGATTCAACTAGTAAGGACTAAGGCATAATTAATTTCATTAAAGTTGAGAAAACAATAAGGTATTTACTTAACAATTAAAAATTCAACATCAAAGGGTTGGTCTACATGACCTTCTTAAATCATTAAGCATTAGTAAGGGTGACCTCATTCAAACCTAAAGGCTTCATGCCTTGATATGAACATATAGTAGAGCTAAGCTTCCATTAAAATTATTTTATTACCAAATGTCTAGTTCTTAGAGGGTTCTAAGAATAATGTACTTGATTGATATCATTTCCAAGAATACCTTTCACTAGGTAATATCTTAGCTAGAAAACATTAAAGTACATTTCATTCGACATGTTATATTGTTATTCCCAATAAAAATCACAAATTTATATCTATGAGTTTTAATCTACTTTACTCAACACACCCTACTTTGGATTATTGATGGACAAGTGAGGACCTATTTGGTGTTCGAAAACTTTTTCATAGTAGGTTTGTACATGCATGTATATCTTATTACTTATCTTTGGAAAGCTTGTGGGTTTTAAAATTAAATCACCTTTGTTGCATCTATTTTCCTCTTGTAACCTATTTTCATTGAAATGACTTATTTAAACTAATCTATTAATGAAAATCTTGTGAAGATTATTATGTATGAAAAGTACTAGCTAACCTACTTTCCTTCAATCATCAAAAATTTCACTATGTCACTACTAAGCCTGAGGTCATGTTATTCATCAACCTATTATGTGACTTATTCTTTAAAGGAAGAATTATTGGTGGTGGTTTCCTCCACCATGTAAATCATAAAACTATCATCACCTACACATCAGGGGAAGTTTTTCAAAGGTATTTACACTTGTCAATCCTAGATTCCACATTTGATTTACATAGTATAATATCTTGCAATAAAAGCAATAATATAGAGAAGATAGTGAGTAATAACTTCTCCCTAGAGAAACCTTTTCACTCAATGACAAGAATCATGTTCCCATCACCAAATTATACATGGTAATTTGCATCGATATGGCACTATTTCAACTTCTTATGTGGTCACTAAAGCATCCACTTCCTTCACTTGGAATAGGTACAATTGGTCAACCTATTTCTAACCTTACAATGCACCTATGCATTGGTAGAGCTCAATAGCACTTGGTTTCATGAGCTAATACTACATAAAGATAAGAGGCCCAAATAGGGTAATTTCTACATGATGTCCTAACTTATTGATGCTATCATGGGTATTGTTTACATACACAATGGGTTTCTCTAGTAACCAAATTCTAATTATATAAAAAATAGGATTTATGATTTATTTTCATTTATGTATATCTATGCATATACCAGAAACATATTGAAGATTGTAGATAAATTGTATCCCTTGGTTTGGAGGGAAATTCATGAATAACCTAAGACCATAGTGTCTAAAATTATATCCAATTCATTCATGGTAAAGGGATACTATTGGCTATGTCCAAATAACATCATGATAATGGTTGTTGGACATAGGGTTGATCCCCTGTGCCTCCAAAAATATGTCCCTAAAAATTGATTGAGCAAGAAATTGCTTACCAGTTATAGAAAGGGATCAATGAATATTTTACCAAAGGTAAGAAGATCACATTTCATGGATCTCATCTCATGATTGGGAGGATGTTTATACCTTCTATAGACATTTTGGGGAACCTAATAATTCTAAGATAGCCTATGAATTAGCCACCTTTCCCTATAGAGATTGGGACCCAATAGAAAGGTAAAATAACACATTCATAATCTTAGCATTTAGTACATTAACGAGTCATATGATCATGACTTCTTATTTCTTAATGCAAAATATGATGCCCAAGTCTTGGAAATGGATAAAATGATTGGAATAAATAAATATTTACTCAAGGTAATCCAATAAGATCCTTATATCATAATTACACAAGAATAATATATGATCCCACCAATAGGAGGATGGAATGCCTCAAACATTTGGAACAATAGACCTCTTCAACAATCATAAGATCAAATTGAATACCCCCAGATTCCACCCACCATGATGATGGTTGTAAAGCAAGATCAAGGTGAAGGGGAAACTTTAGTTATTTTAAGATGAGAAGAGATCTCTAAAATAACTAAACATGAGAAGTAAGCAAGATGAATTTTGGATGAATTGGAGTTGGCAAATGCATGAAATGACACTAGAAAGTTGGAGGTAAGGTCCATTTTTTATTTACCTTCAATAAAAGTCTTAAAGGGTTAAATTTTGAAGATATTGTGGCTAAATTGATTTTTTTTAGGAAGAATTCCACATAAGTGGAGCTCTTTCAGATAGGCTTTAGAGCTACAAAATATGAACATGAAAGAATAATGGAACAAGTTAATAGGTTGAATTTACCATATCTTTTAGATATGAGCATAATAAGATCACAGCATACTCTTGGGTATAAACATTAGAAATATATGGAGGAAAATATGAAATATATCTCCCCCCATCTACCATTTGAGCCAGTGTTCCAGTTTCAACACTGCCTCCATCCACTAGTTTAGCAGCATAGACACCAATTATGAACAAATCGTAGATATGTTAATATCAAGTTTGTATGTAATTTTGCATGTAAGATTTATTCAAACTAACTACAAGTATTTATGCTTCATTTAATTCATGTTATAGTTAAAAAAACATTTTTCTAACTTGTACATGTTGCATGATTATTGTAATCTATGAGTTGTAACATGCAGCTTTAAAAATTAGAATGTAAGTTCTATTTCTTCTAAAATGTAGTATGAAGCTTTACTAAACTTTGAGGATGAGGAAAACCCTTCCCTAAGTTTTTAAATAAGTGTAAACCAATCTTTAAAATGGTTGTATTTTTTATCAATACAAGAATAAATCAAGTTATTTATTATCATGCAACTATGTTGGTTCTTTCTTCTCCATTTTTTATGTTTTTAAGATCTTAGCTTCATTTTCTATGTCAATTCGGTAATTCTAAAGTGTGAAAAAGCATAGATAATCTTGATTTTTATAATTTTTGTATATTATGTTAGGATCAACAAGGGTCAAGTACTTGTTGTCACCAAATCTAACACCCTATAATATGGTGTTCATGCCTCTTCTAGATTTGGGAAACATGGGAACACTTATAGGTGTGTGGGTGTACTTATAGTGAAAGTGAGCCTCCAGATTTAAGGGCTTGCTCCTTGAATGTATCTTGAAATGATTATCAACTAAATTAGTGTTTTATTATGGGAAAAGAGTTATAAATTACATGGATTGAACTTATTCTAAGTGGGTGATACACCAAGATGTTTTCTACATGACCATCACATTTATTTTATTAAGAAACAATACATACAAACTAGCTTCATATTCCTAAAGGGTTCAAACATGAGTGTTTCAATATGGAAGTTAGATGTATGAAGAAACATAAGGTAAATGAACTAAAATTTAGAATACACAATCTAAAAAAAATCACACTTGAAAATATCCTAACACACTTGAATACACTCTATATGACCTATTAGAATGAGAGCTTCTTGCATAAGACATGAAAGGATGAGGAAAATCAATGATAGGATCACTAAACTTAACCATTAATCACTTTAAAAAATCAAAAAAGATGTTCTTGAACTCAAAAATATATATTATTTAATTATTGAAAGGCAAAATATGACATCAAAATAGCAGGGCTTCACCATATTCGGTGTGGTATTAGATTACAATAGCCAAAATGGCTACTACTTATAGAATTAAAGAGAGAGGAGAAGTTAATTAAGTCTAAGAGTCACTAGGACATGTGTCTTTCTAATAAAAAGAGTTAAACATGTAGGATAATGAGTTTGAGATAGACCATGTAATGTTTTATAAGACAAATGGATCTCAAAGGCATGAATACTCCTAAAATATGGCATAGAACTCCTTTTGCTTGTTCAAAAAATTGCCTTCATAATTTGTCCCTTTCAGAATGTCCCACACATAAATAAGGGAATATATTATCATTTAAATGAGAGGGAGGTCTTTTATGCATGCTCCAACATGCATTGGTTTCATCCCTAATCATTTGGATTCCTTTGCACATTACCTACCATTACCTACAATACAAGTAACTCCTTTTTCACTCATCCCTCACACTTGGCCTCAAATTTATCTTTAGTTTTACATGAAAGAGGAGTTAATTAAACATTTAAAGACCTCACATAGCCTTATATTCCTTAGTTATACCTTAAAATTCCATTCACTTTAAGTTTTCATCCTTCTCACTAGTTTGTTCACTTTGGCAGTTTTGACTAGTTGAATTGAAAACACCTGTAAAAACAATAAGTATATTTTATGTTGTAATAATTGAACATGAGGGGTTATTTAAAGTCTCAATACTTCTCCCAAAGTTTATTATATCTCATTACTCTTCTTAGAACCTATAAAACACCAAAAATAGTCAAGAAAACCTCATGTCCCCCTGTCTATACAAGTACGGAACAACTCAATATGATAAGAGCGTGCCCTAGAAAATACTTTATAATATTAAACCATCTCCCAAGCCATTTTTTTCCATTTTTATAGATTTTTTTCTTCATTTCCTCCATCAGGTCATGAATAAGGGTTTTGGAGGGTTTTAGGCTCTTTTTACCCTTAGGCTTAGTTCATAAAGATGTGATGTTCAATTTACAGAAAAATTATAGAAAATTAATGTTCAATATAATAATCATCATCCCTCAAATATTCATATTCCAATGTAGAGTGTCTAATAAGATGTGAGCATTTAAAATTGCCTACTCAAGTTTTCCATTCCATTCCTTATAGGCCTGAATTGGTCTTAATCCAAAAGTGGATTTCCTATGATTTTCCTTGCATATTTATAATTTAGACACACCTTATTCCTCCTTATAAACATGATAAAAATAATTAGAGTTTTTTCCTAAGAATATAAGTGAAAATGACCTCCCACTTAGGCTCTAGGCCAAACCAAATCTAAAAGGCCTCTCTACATCCTTGAATATTTTGAGCATCTTGATGAGCTTTAGTCACATATACAAGTTTATTCATGTTGGTATATATAAAATTAAAATTTAAAAACCTTCTTGTGAGTTTAAACCAACTCCTAACTCACCCTCTTATTTTTATCCCCCAAAATCTATAGATTTGCATGCTAGTGGAGTCCCCTCTGTCTAAGATAAAATAGAAGGCACTTACCCTATTTTACTAATAAAATTGAATATTTGTGGATATTATCCAAGTGATGTAGACATTATATAAATTTTTTAATCCCTTTATCATATCATTATACCCTTCAAATGCACCAATACCTAAAACAAATTTATGGGGTGAGTTGACTATCTGTTGGGTCTTCACTGTGGACTATAGATTACATTACTTAATAATTTGTATAAATTATTTGAGTTGTGTGAAAGTCTCCCAAGGCCATTAAAATGATAAAAAAAATCCAAATCCATTTATTACTCCAAATTTCCACATACTCCCTCACATATGGCTTGTTTTTCAACTTGACTAGACTTTTGACTGTGTTTCCTATTTGGGAGAGGCACCTATACCTGACCTTGCTTAGATTGGTCCATAAAAATAATGTTTAATACTTATTTAATATTTATAAATTCATTTGTAAATTATCTGGACCCATTAAATTCATGTTCCTACAATAAAAATATTAAGAATACCACATTTTTGCTCATTGACTTACCGCAGTCAGTTGTAATTGACAGTAGTAGGGGTCTTGTAGGTGGAGATATTCCTTGGAAATTGTGTCATTTACCCTTGAGATCACTTGAGTTCTTAGAAAGTATTGGTTAACTTGTATGTTCTTTTATTTTTTTATTTATCTATACCTAAGCTTATATTATGGACTTGTGAGAGCTTGCAATTAGTTGTAGATCAATTGTCTCAAGCAAAGGACATGTGTAGGTGTCAATAAGGTTAAAACCCTACAAATCCATCTTTTATAAATGGAATATAGATCATAAATTTTCTCTTAAACTATTTATAGCCATTCAAACATGGATGCATGGTCCAATACTATAACTTTGGGTGTAGAGGTCTCTTTGGAGCTCAAATCCTATAGATGTCATTGTCTACACTTAGTGAATAAAAGTACATATTGGTGCCCTTAAAAAAATACCTTCCACTAAAACTACACTCTCTTAATTTTTTAAGGCGCTTCCCCTATGTGGGGACTACAAGGTTAGTACCTATGTATTGATCAAAAATCAACATGGCATTATCATATGATATCTCCAAAAAAGGTGAGTGCTCTATTTTGTGTTTTTAGGGATTTTATCCCTAAACATAGACTTTTCATCTTTGAAAATGACTCCTTAACCTATTTTCCTATTTTATTCCTCATTAATTACTACTAAGACATTTTAAACCTTTAAAAATTTGTGGTAACCTCAAAACATATTACACTTCTCCATGACCAAGCTCCCAATCTCTATGTACAGTCACCCATAGGTAGTTATTACAATTTATAGGTAGTGGACATGAATATGGTAGTTTGTATAGATTATGAACCTACAATGAGTTATATACCCTGAATCAATTTTAAAATGGTCTATTTTCATCATGTATAACTTTCATCAACTTGAATATCCCTCTTCAATGTTGTTGTCATATATGAGGTACCTATAGGTATGTATTGAAACTGTAGATAGGCAGTGAGTGTAATATGATCAATGTATTTAAGGAATATGAACTCATATCCAATTTATGTTCCCTCAAGGTATTCAAAGGATAATTTAAAACTTTTTAAGGCTTGAATTAAGTTCAAACATCCTATTTTCAACATGATTTTCCAATTGAGAACACCTATAAGTGTACATCCATGACTGACTATGGATGTATATGGTATTGACTATCACCACAATCCATTTTATTCTATTTGGATGGAATAAATTGATTTTTAATGAAATAATATGATATTTAACACGTTATATACCTATAAAACACCTTAATTAATGCTTTCAATCATCTAGGCAACATCGCTATAGTCAGGAATAAGTAGAAAGTTGGCTATGAGCTTGATATGACTTTGTATTTGAATCAAAACATGATGTTATAAGAAAAAACATGGAATTAAGGTAATTATTATGGAATTTAAACATGGATAACATCATATCCCATCCACATGAAACCCTTTAAGAGAACCCAACCTTTTGAAATTAGTGAACTTGACTACAACTTCACTTGAAACATCAACTTACAAACTGGACTAATTAGCTCATCAAAACATATTAAAAATATAATAAATCATGGAAAAAATGAGAGGAGATAGTAAATATAATATAGAATAAAAATCATCAACTAATTTATACATACTAGTTCAAACAAGATTAAAATCTATAGGGTATTGGAAACACTAAGTAGAAAAACATAGTCAACTTGTTAGAGATGGCTCATAAATAATATGAAACAATTATCTACAGTCCAAGAATTAAAATTAATTTTTAAAATTTTACTATCACTCTATAAAGGCATTTGACATGTAATTTTTCCAACTAGCCATACCAACCAAAAACTCGTTGACCAGTTTCATGTGCATGGTGGAACAATAGGAGAGGAGAATGGTTTTTTACTATTTTTGGAAATTCCAAATCATGTAAATCATGTAATTAAGTCTAATTAAGTTGAATATACATCCCATAATATCCTCCCATGTTCTATTCTCTCTCATAGGTTGTACACCTTTTGAAACTCCTTTTTTGTAGTTGTTTTCTTGATTTTTAGTTATCACCTGCAAGTTTTCAATTAAAAACTAGCATATCTAACTAAGACTAACACCTTGGACATTATAAGGAGTTTTAGAACACTTTTCATGCTTGTTAAACCATACCACTTGCATTTAATTCTCATTTATGACCCTAAATGACATAAAATGGTATAAGGACCTAATCTGACTCAGACCAAGGCTAATATAACCTTAAATCACATAAAATGAACCATGAAACACTGTAATAAATTATATTATACCCAAATATAATTTTTTATTATAGGGGGTTGACCTATTTTTGACTTGTGGTAAAAAATGGTCAATATTCTTTGTAAATTTCCAAGGGTGGTATGTTTTCTATGCCATGACCAGTATCCTAATCCTATCCATTGGGACATGGAGTCACCTATACACTAGCTTGACATAGAAATTTCCTTCAAAAATACACAAAACATAAAGGAAAGACACAAAAAACAAGACACACTCAAAAAAGCACATGTGTGTTCAACTAGAACACTTAGAGAACACAACACAACTGAAAGAAAACTCAAACCTAACCTAGTATATACAAGGCTAACCTTTAATTCCTCAATATCAAGGATTCAAATATATGCCATTCATAGGGATAGGAATCTCCTCTCTATTCATCCTTGTTAACTATAAAGAGTTATGTGGTTTTCACTTGATGATGACATATGGTCCACTCCATAAAGTGTCAAATTTTTTATGTCTCCCTAGTTTTACTCTATCTTCATCCCATTTTAACACTATGTCACCTTCTTGGAATGTTCTTGGAGTTACTTTCTTGTCAAAAGACATCTTCATTAGTATTTGGTGATGTTCCATATCTTGATGAGATTTATCTCTAGTCTCTTGTAACTCCATTAGTTCTACCAACCTTACCTCCATTAGAGTGTTCTCAAGCAATTCTAATTGATGTGCCAACTCTAAGGTAGGAAGATCTTAAGATATAGATAACATATCCTCCCTTACATAGACATGCATAAAATTAGAATTACCTATTTAACTCTTGGGATTTATCTTAATATCCCATAGGGTTGTCTCTAATTTGGTATGCCAAGCCCTTTGATTATCCTCCAAATTCTTCTTGATAATTTTGATCAATTTTTTTAGTAGACTCAGCCAACCCATTACCTTGAGGGTAATGGTTGGATGAGGTGCTCAAGTATATGCCATTACTATTTTCCCAATTATATATTTTAGCACCCATAAAATTAAAATCATTGTCTAAAATAATGGTATAAGGAGTACCAAACCTTGTTATGATACTCTTATAGAACTCCAAGATAGCATTCTCATTATCTTCTTTCAATGCCATTAATTCAACCCACCTTATAAATTAATCAATTGATGTGAGTATCCTTTTGTGATCAGTACTTTATGGGGGGTTTATCATGATAATGAAATCAAGACTCCATTGCATGAAAGGTTGATCTAATTGGATAGGTTTCAAAAGAAGAGTTGTAAGCTTCCATTTTCATACCAATACAAAACATTGTATACACCTTCTCACCTAAACATAGCAGTCCTAAAAGAGGCTATGCTAATAATATCCTACCCTCATGATTTTGGTAGCTATGGTTGTTGGATAGAAATTACCTCCTTCTATCCCATCATGGATTTTCTCAAGCAACACTCCAAAATGATCGTTATCAATGCATCTCAATAGCAAATCATTAATGTCTCTTTTAAAAATCATACCATATATAAGAAAAAAGGGAATATATTTAAATCTAAACTATCTCCTTTTGGATCTATTCATACCATTATTATACTTAAAATTTTCAATAAATTTGATAACATCTTATGTCTAACTTTGTAGAAATAAGGAACCAACTGGTTAGGAGTAATCCTGATTAACTAGAGCCTCTTCTTTTGACTCATGGAGATCCAAATCTAGATTTAGACAAAAGCATTTACCCCTTATTAACTTTTTCACTTTGATATCAACTTCATATTCCATTACCTTATTAATCCACCCTACCCTCTTTTCACTATGGCCTTAACTCAAGATAAACTCTTTGGTACTAGGATGAGAGACCATAACATGAATCCTATTATTTTAAAGCATATGCCTAAAGTTCTTTAGTCCTCTTACAATAGCAAGGAATTTTTTCTCCATAAAGGTGTACTTGAACTCATAATCTTCTAAACCTTGACTAAAGAATGCAATGGTTGCTCCACACCTTCATCATTATTTTTTATTAGCATGGATGAGATAGTATCAAGGTTAGAAAGTGAATACAACATGAAGTATTTAGCAAAATCAGGATTCACAAGAGTAAGATCTTGTGCAATTGCTTTCTTAATGTATTCAAAATTATTCCTACCTTCTTTAATCTAAGAAAAGACTTGGTTTCTCTTGAGAATGGTTGTGATATGATTCACCAAAGATACAAAACCAGGTATAAACCTCCTTACAAAATTTATCTTTCCTAAGAAAATTTTGAGACATTTATTATTCAAGTGAAATTATAGGCCTAGAATAGCCTCTATCCTTTTAGGATCAATAGTCAAACAATATTTGAAAATAATATGTCCTAAGAGCTTACCTTCATGGACAACAAAGATGCATTTTTTTAGATTAAGAGATACTCCATACTACCTACATATTTCAAACACTTGCTTCAAGTGTTGCATATTTTCATTAGCATCTTTAGAAACCACTGTTATATCATCTAGATAAACCAACAACATTTCATTGATCAAACCTTTGAATGTCATATCCATTACTATTTGAAATGTGGTGTCAACATTTGACAAACCAAAGGAAATCTTCTTATAAGCAAAAGTCCCCCATTTTGTGTTTAATGTTGTATTAAATTTATCATATTCATTCAATAGAATCATATTATAACATGAATATCCATATAGGAGAGAAAAATGTTGAGAAATTGAAACCATTTGAAAAATCTACTCCATTGAGGGTAAAGGATAGTGATCTTTGAGTGACACTATATTAATATATCTAAATTCCACACAAAGTCTTATCTTCCCATTATTATTTATAATAGGTACAAGGTTATATACCCATGTTTAATGTTTGATAGGAAAGATAATTTTATTTTCAATCAGTTTGGTAAACTCTAATCTCATGAGTTGTTCAACTTTGGTGTTGATGAGACTTTGGTTTTGCCTAACTAGTTTAAATCTAGGTTCCAATTCAATATTGTGGTGTGCTAGGATAGGATCAAATCCTTTTAGGTCCTTATACTCCCAATAAAATATTTCATGAAACTGTCTACACAAATCAATGAATGCTTTCTTCTCTAATGTGGAACATACCTTGCCTATTTTGACGAGTTTTTTTTTGAAAATCAAGACTCTTTCATAGTTCACCTCTTTTATAGACATAATCACCTTTTATTTATTATTTTTATAATATTAATTGAATATGATTTATAATTTGACCAAGATCTTATGTATCTTTTTTGTTCTTAGTTGCAAAATCCGATCATCAGATTATTCCTAGAGTCTCTTTTGATTTCTTGAGGAAAACTCATCCTTATTTTACAAGAAGTATGCAATGTATTCATCACTTTCAAACACTTGACAAGACACTAATTATAAAGTATGGAAGGTATAATAATGATCTTAATGTGATATTTTTTTTACTCTTCTATTATGGTGGTTGGTGTATCAAATTATGCTCTTATGGCAGCAAGTCTATCAGTTTGATTATTTTTCTCCCTTGGGATTGATTGGATGTTGAATGCACTGAAGTCTTCAAGAAAATCCCATACCGTATGATTATATGAATTGAGAAAATATTTATTTTCATCAACTAAATTCCTAAATCCATGCACAACTAATTCACTTATTCATATACTTACAATTTTTTAATTCCTTTTCTCCTTGCCCATTGAAGGCTATGAATTAAGCCTTCATACCCAGCCACATTGCAAGTGCAAATAAAATGGAAAATATATGAAGTATATTATTTTTTTTTTATATGGGGAGACCAAGATTACACCATACCTTTCACCAATTTTACTTCTTAAACCATCAAAAAACACTTTCCACATCTCATCATCCTCACCTCCTTCCTTGGGAAGTAGAGGTGTTAGTACTCCTTCATGTATACAATACACTCCTAGATAAATTTACTTCATAAAAGAATAAGGATAATGTTAATGATTTATAGTACCATATTCATCAGGAAACAAATCTAAAATTCCTTTAATCTTTGAATAAGTACAATCATCTACAATAGAATCATTTTCCTCATGGACAACACAATTCAAATTAGACTTGTTTCAATGTAAGGCTCAATAAGAAACCTCACAATAAGCTATTTTTTAGTGATCACCTTGGTCCCATAACTTGTCCCAAGGGCTGAGAAGGAAAAAAAAATGAGATATAGCAACTTATCTTGGTTGTAAAGTCTCTTGAAAGGTAGATTGCAAAGTGAGTTGGGAGGTCAACAACAACTATGTCTTGAAGGATAGGAAAACTAGGATAATCAATCAATAAAACCTTAAATTTTTTTATCAATCCTATTGTATTATTAGTTGTACCATCTAATTAGAGAATTTATTTTCTATAAGGCTCATATTTTAGGTCCAACTTGTTAGATACAAATTTGGGCATGACTGAAGTATAAGCTCCACTATTGACTATGAAATTGTGTACCAACTTGTCACCCACAATGAGAGTGAGGTAAAATGGTGGATATTTCTCAAATTTAGTAGATGGTTCAATAATGGTGTTCAGGTCATTTTTTTATAGAAACATGGTCATGAATTCTACCTGAAGGTGAAGGACTAGTAGGGATAATAGATAGATGTTTTTGTAGAAGCTCCTTCTAACCATGCATATGAAGGACATCCCAAAGGGAAATGGATGTGTTATTATTAATTAATGAGTCCACAATATTTAGAGTATACATACCTAAATTTTATTGGGTGTTTGCAGGAAATTAAGTACTTGAAAATTGATTAATTGAGACACCTTGAGTATACTTTCTAATTTTTTTATTTAAAGGAGGTGTAGGAGCTTTTGAAGCTACCATACTTACGTCCATGCCTTATTGCTTTGTAGGAGGATTGGATGAAATTTTAGGCACATTATTGTCACCTCCTAAATCTATTATCTTTTCTCTAGTGTTTTTTACAATATAAGTCCCTTGATTGAGCATAAAAGTTTCCTCAACTAGGAAGTTGGTGAAGATCTCTCCTTGAAGTTGTCCACCTTCACTTGTTTGCATCATGACTTCATCTCCAACTAATAAGAGATGAGTGACTCCCCATTGAGAAACTAGAGATTTATCCCCATTCTAATTAGAATCCATGAATTAGACTTATTTCCAATATTCTCCTCAGACAAAATTTATATACATAGATAACATCTTACATGGATTGGTGGTAGAATTAGGATTATATATATTATTATTCCTATTGAAGGTAGGCTGCCCTTGACCTGTTCCTCTTCCATATTGTTGTCTCTATTACTGCTGATAGTGATATGTATTTTGATAAGAACCTTGTTGCACCTTAGCTTGCCTATTTTGATCCTCTAAGGACAATAATCTTTAATTCCAATTAATATTATCTTTTTCTTACCTAGGAGCAGCTATAGGCTTGGTGTTGTCATTAGGGACTTGGGCTACACTTATAGAATTAATAGAAGTATAACAACCTTAGGAGGAAACCTTATAGATTTAATGAGACTATTTTCAACTTTTATGGAAAGTTCATATGCTTAATAAGAGTGGAACCACCCATGGTTGAAGAATAATAGCAATTCTAGTTTCAATGAATCTCAAATAGGTAGGGAACACAAAACTAGCAAGTGACCTCATGGGAGAAAGCAATCTATACCAAGTATTTTAAAACCTCTCATTAAATTCATGAATTATTTCCTTGAGGCCTCTTTTAATCACATTGAGCTGATGTATAAGATAGGTATGGTCACTTTCATTCTCAAAACTTGAAGTTAACAACACTCCAAATTCATCCCATGATGTGCTACATCCACCTTCTAAAGTCCTAATCCAATCAATATATTTCCTTCTAAAGGACATGGAAAGGATCTTAATGGAAATTTTCTCTTGAGTGACATTGTGGAAGTTATAAAAGTTAGAGATATCCCTGATATGTTCACTAGGTGTAACATGACTCTCACTATTGAATGTAGGTATACCTTTTATGACATTAGGAGGAATGACATCATATGATTGGAGATGAGTTTGGTTATAAGTATTGAATGTAGGGAAGGAGTGAGGTCTCTCTATGTTTTCTTAAATATCTTCAATTTCTTCATCTTCTTCACATCCTTGGCTAGAAAAATCCTCTTGGTTCTCAAAGGGCAGATTGGGGTGATGATATTGAATTTCAATAGGAAGTTTAGGCTAAATAGGTGGATTAATGAGATTGAACACTCTAATATATGATGACCAAGTAAGAACCATGAACTATGAGAGAAATTTTATGATAAATTAATGTCCTTGAATTAGATTTTACCTTGATAGAGTGGTCAAATGCTGAGTAGCACGCCAATTTGTAATTGATGTTGTCAAGACCAGTATTCCCCTTGAGTAGTTATTTTGAATACAATGAATCCCACCATGCATGTCAAAACTATTATCACCAAATATAATACCCTAGAAGAGGGTGTTCATTCCTCTTCTAGATTTGGGAAACATGGGATCACTTCCAAGTGTATGGGTATACCTATAGTGGAAATAAGCCTTTACATTTTAGGGCTATCTCCATTAATGTATCTTGAAATTATTATCACCTAAACTAGTGTTTGCTTGTGGGAAAAGAGTTATAAATTACATGAATTGAACCTATTATAAGGGGGTGATACACTAATATTTTTTCCACATGACCATCACATTTCTTTCATTAAGAAACAAGGCATACAAATTAGCTTCATAGTCCTAAACGATTCCAACATGAGTATTTCAATATAGAAGTGAGATGTATAAACAAACACAAGGTAAATAAACCAAGGGTATAATTCACACTTGAAAATATCCTAAGACACTTGAATAAACTCTATATGACCTATTAGAATGAGATATTCTTGTAAAACACATAAAAGGATAAGGAAAAGCAAGGATAAGATCACTAAACTTAACCATTCATCACTTTACACACTTAAAAAAGATGTTATTGAAATAAAAACAAGATTTTATTGAATTATTAAAAGGTAAAATATGGCATCAAACTAGTAAGACTTCACCATACCTAGTGTGGTATTAGATTATAATAGCTAAAATGGTTTCTACTTATAGAATTAAAGAGAGAGGAAAAGAAAATGAAATCCAAGAGTCACTGGGACATGTGTCATGCTAATAAAAGGACTTATAAATGTATGATAGTGAATGTGAGTCATACCATGAAAGGTATGACAATAAAAATGGCTCTCAAAGGCATGAAAACTCCTCAAATATGGTGTAAAACTCCTTTTACTAGCTCAAAAAATTCCCTTCATCATTTGGCCCTTTTGGAAAATCCCAAAACTAAATAGGGGAATATTTCATGATTGCAATAAGAGGGAGGGGTTATAGGCATGATCCACCATACATTGTTTGTATCCTTAATCATCTGGATTCCTCTACACATGAGTACCTTTGCCTTCAGTCTAAGAACTCCTTTTTCACTCATCCCTCACACTTGGCCTCAAATTTAGCTTCAGTTTTCCATGTAAATCTGTATATAGGAGTGAATGAAAAATTTCAAGACCTCCCATAACCTTATGTTCCTTGGGTATACCTTAAAATTCCATCCACTTCAATTTTTCATCCTTCTCACTAATTTTATCACTTTGGTAGTTTTGAATGGTTGAAGTGAAGGCACCTCTAGGAACACTTAAGATATTTTATGTTGAAATAATTGAACATGAGAAGTTATCTAAAGTATAAATACTTCTCCCAAACTTGATTACATCTCATGAATCCTCTTAGAACATATAAAACACAAAAAATTGTCAATAAAACCTCATTTCCCCTATTTATACAAGTATGGAATAACTCAATATGATAGGAGGGTGATCTAGAGATCCTGTATAAGATTCAACCACATCCCAAGCCATTTTGGTCCATTTAGATGGCTTTTTTGCTTCATTTCCTCAATCAGGTCATGAATTAGGGTTTTAGAGGGTTTCAGGCTCTTTTTACCCTTAAGATTTATTTATAAAGATGTGATGCTAGAGTTGAAGAAAAATTACACAAAATCAAATTTCAATACCATCCTCATCATCCCTTAACTCTTAATATTGACATGCAGAGTGTTCAAGAAGATGTGAGCATTTCAAATTACCTACTTGAGTTCTCCATTATATTCCATGTAGGCCTAAATTGGTCTTAAGCCAAAATTGGTTGTTCTATTATTTTCCTTTCATATTTATAGCTTAGACACACATTATTCCTCCTTTAAAACATTATCAAACTCAATATAGTGTTTTCCTAAGACTAGAAGTGAAACTTACCCCCCACTTGGGCTTTATGCCAAACCAAACCTAAAAGGTCTCTCTACATCCTTGAAGATTTTGAGAATATTGATGATTTTTAGTCACCCATGAAATTTTATTCATGTTGGTATAGATACCAATAAAATTTCCACACCTTATTTTGAGTTTCAACCAACTCCTAACTCACCCTCTTATCTTTATTCTCCAAAATTTACATATTTGCATGCTAGGGGAGTACCCTCTATCTGAGATAAAATAGAGGGTAATTCCCCTATTACCCTAAGAAAATTTAATATTTGAGGAGATTATAAAATATATGGATACATTTTTAAAAATAAATATCCCTTTATCATATCATTAGACCCTTCAAATACACCAAAACCTAAAATAGGCTTATGGAGCAAGTTGACTATCTACAGGGTCTTGACTGTGGACAATAGATTGCATTACTTAAGCCTTTATCTAAATTATTTGTGCTATGTGATGGTCTCAAAATTAAATTAAAACCCCAAAAAAGGTTTTATAAATCCATATATTACTCTAACCTTCTACATACTCCCTCACAGATGCCTTGCTTTTCAACTTGGCTAGACTATTAACTGTGTTTCCTATTTGGGAGAGGCACTTCTAGGTGACCTTGCATGGATTGTTCCTTGAAAGTGGTGCCTAATCCATATTTAATATTTAAAAATTAATTTGTAAATGATTTTTACCCATTTAACTCATGTTTCTATAATACAAACTTTAAGAACACCATTATTTTGCTCACTGACTTACCATCGTTAGTTATAGTTGATTGTAGCATGGGGTCTTGTAGGTGGAGATATTCCTTGTAAAATATTTTGTATAACCTTGAGATCACCTAAGATATTATAAATTATTTTTTGAATTTTATTTTATTCTATGTTTGTATGTCTTCATACTTAATCTCATACTATGGACTTGTGAGAGCTTGCAGTTAGTTGTAGACTAATTATCTCAAGTAAAAGACACCTATAGGTGTCAATG
Source organism: Torreya grandis (assembly GCA_037957365.1). NCBI lineage: Eukaryota > Viridiplantae > Streptophyta > Pinopsida > Cupressales > Taxaceae > Torreya > Torreya grandis. The sequence continues at coordinate 503,421 of JARHVA010005583.1, forward strand.
GAGTTAAAACCCTAAAAATACAACCTTTATAAATTAACAGTAGATCATAAATTTTATCTTAAACTATATATAACCATTAAAACATGGAGGCATGGTCCAATACTACAACTTTTGGAGTAAAGATCTCTTTGGAGCTCATATCTTGTAGATGTCACTATTTGAACTCAGTGAACAAAAGTACATATTGGTGCCCTTCAAAAACTAAATTCCAATAAAAATATAAGGTTATTCCCATAAGTGATTAATACAAGGTGATTACCTTTTGAGTGATCAAAACTCAACATGACATTATCATATGACATCTCTAAAAAGGGTGAGTGTTTTGTTTTGTGTTTTTAGGGATTTTGTCCCTAACCATAGAATTTTAATATTTAAATATGAATCCTTAACATTTTTGACAATTTTATTCCTTATTCATGCCTAATAATAAATTTCCAACCATTAAAAATTTATGGTAACCTCAAAACATATTACACTTCTCCATGATCAGGATCCTAATATCTATGTATGGTCACCTTTAGGTGGTTATTATAGTCTACAAGTAGTGGGCATGAATATGGTAGTTTATATAGATTATGAACCTCCAATGATTTATATATCCTCCATTAGTTTTAAAATGGAATATTTTCATCATGGATATCTTCCATCAACTTGAATATCCCTCTTCAATGTTATTGATATATATGAGGTACCTATAGGCATGCATTAAAACTGCATATAGGTACTGAGTTTAAGATGATCAATGTATTCAATGAATATGACCTCATATATAATTTATGTTACTTAAAGGTATTAAAATAAGGATTTAAAATGTTTTAAGGCTTTAAGTAAGTTCAAACATCTTATTTTCAACATGATTTTCCACTTGAGAACACCTATAAGTACACATCCATGACTGACTATGGATGTACATGGTATTGACTATTACCATAGTTCTTATTTTGATATTTGGAGGAAATAAATTGATTTTTCATTCAAAAATAATATATTAAATACCTTATAAACTTCTAAAACACCTTCATGAATGATTTCAAACCTCCAAGCACCATGGCTATAGTCAAGAACAAGTGGAAAGTTGGTTGTGAGCTTGATATGATTATGTATTTGAATAAAAACATGAAATTTTAAGACAAAAAATGGAATTAAATTGATTATTATGGCATTAAAACATGGATAACCTCATATCCCATCCACATGAAACCCTTGTAAGGGAACCCAACCTTCTACAAATAGTGAACTTGACTGTAACTTCACCTAGAACATCAACTTACAAACTAAACTAATTAGCTCATGAAAATATCTTCAAACATGTAAAAAAACATGGGAAACATAATAGGATATATTCAATATAATTATTAATCAAAATAATCAACTAATTTATATGGACTTGTTCAAAACAAGAGTAAAACCTATAGGATATGGGAAATAGTAAGAAGAAAAACATAGTCAACTTATTAAAGATGATTCATAAATAATAGGGAAACATTATTTACACTCCAAGAATTAAATAAAATATTTCTAATTATAATATAACCCCCCAAAGTCATTTGGCTTCTAAGTTCTCTAGCTGGATATACCAACCAAAAACTTGTTGATCTGTTTCATGTGCATAGTGGAGCAATAGGAGAGCATAACAATTTTTGACTATTTTTGTCACTTTTAAATATTTTAAATCATATAATTGGGTATAATGAAGTTTAATATACATCCAAAAATATCTTTCCACATGCAATTCTCTCTCATAGGCTGTACACCTTTTAAAAATCCTTATTTTGTAGTTATTTTCTTGATTTTTAGTTATAACCTACAAGTTTTTAGTTAGAAACTAACATATTTAATATTTAATGACACATTGGACATTTTAAGGAGTCTTATAACACCTTTATTGCATATAAATCTATACCACTTACATTTAATACTCATTTATGACCCCTAAATAACACAAAATGACATATGGACCTAATTAGTTTATGACCAAGGGTAATATAACATTAAATCAAATAAAATGAACATTGAAACACCCTAATAAATTATATTAGACCCATCTATATATATTTATAATATAGGGGGTTGATCCATTTTTTACATGTGATCAAAATGGTCAATAATACCAATAGCTAAAGCCTAGATCTGATACATATTGTCAAGAAAACAAACATTCCTACATGTGCAAGTAAATAAAAATTGCAGAAAAATAAGAAAAAATAAAAACCATGAGTTGGAGATAATAAAAAACTACATAATATATATGAGGAAAACCCTTGTAAAATTAGCAAGGGAAAAAACCATGGGGTAAAAACAACATCTATACTTTATATTCCATCAGCAACAATCTCTCTTACACATCTCCTCTTAGCAACTCCTTTCTAGTGCTAACACCAAACACTAAAGTGAAAAAGCTTACAACCAATCTTTCATTCTCTAACCTACAAGCTCTAATATGTATCTCTTACAATGCTAACATCTATAGCATCCATGGGAGATACAACATCATTTACCTCTATCTCCATGAGCTTAGCTATCAAGCCTCCAAGATCCATTCCATTCACCTAGGTGAGCCAAGCATAACAAACTTTCAGGCTCTAACCTTGAACCCTATATGTGATGCTTACAACCCAAGCATCTAGGTGAGTTAGGCATACAAGCTTTACTAACTCTAACCTTGTATCATGAATGCATAATATTTCAAGGATCCTCACATGATCCCCAAATGGGATAGCAATACAAAGGAGTACATAATTCTTTAATAGAATTTTACAATAAATAAAAATAGAGAGAAGGAGAAATGTTGCACCAAATTTTAGTATGAAACACTATTTGTCAATAGGGAAACTCGTCCCCCCCATGGACAAGTTAAGACTTATAATGGCATCTCATGATTCCCACTTGACCACTCCCATATGAACTCCATGTGTTATGTCCCACTTAGTGGGGTAAATAGTGACCAATAGTAAGATATGTTTGTCTCCATGTGTAAGGTCAAAATAGTAGGTCGACTACTCTAGACAAGATCAAGTCACTCCATGTGACTCATAAATTTTCCCTGCTAACCCATGTGAGGGTAATCAATAATAATAATCATATTGATTCCTTCCCATGTACTCAAAATGGAATCCAAACTCTTATTGACTTCTTCACACATGTGACTCATGGGACCACCAAAAATGGCATCCCACATCATGACCTTACAATCATAACTCCTATACAAGCCCATGTGACACACCAAGGACAAGGCCCATTTTCTCAAGTGGAGTATTACACCCTAAACTTGTCACATCCTCATGATCACACTTGGGACCTACCATAGGCCCAACAACCACATCACCTTCCCACCACATCACTTGCATTCCATGTCACTTATATGCCACATCACCTACATGTCATGTCATCATGAATAGTGACATATGAATAGTGCTTTTTAATAATACTCCATAAATAGTGACCTATGGATAGTGGCTTCACACCCAATATTCTCCCACTTGAATTCATATACATAGTAAATTCAAACACCTATGTCTTATACCAACTAGCTACCAACTAAATGCTATAAATACCAATGTCCATTGTTGCTCCACAACAACAAGCCCAATAGAATTTTTTTCACTAGTAAAACTTCTCTATCTTGATTGGATTTGTTAACATATTCTCATCATATTATATTTTAGTAACTTGAAATGACTCCCACTTCACCATATACCCAATCCTCTATCTAAGATTCCACCATGAACCACTCACTACTTGCACTACATGTAATTACCTAGTCCAGTGCACACCATGGCTCTCATGAGGCTTCTCCTACTCCTAATGAATATACTACATAGAACAACCATATTTTTCTTGTATTTAGGATACTTTTTAAGACAAATCATAACTACAATAAGTGGGATATTGTACTTCATTGCATTTCCCATCCATTGTGCATCTCCATCCTTGGTTTGCTCCTACCACCTTCATCTCATCCTAATCACTTGAGCCATCACATAGTGATAATGTTAGGTCCTATATCCAACATGCCATCAAATGTAGTATTAACTTTTTCTAAACATTGGATCTCCATGAAGGTGCCATTTTACTCTATCTAAATATTTACTTCATCCTATAGAGTCTTTAATCTACAAACTAGCAACTCTTTTCCTCATCCATGTATCCCTCTTGGATACTCCATCTCATCATGATATCACCATGTATAAATGATGATTTCACATCCCACTACTCCAACCATGAATAGAAACAAGTGCTCACCACACTCTTTATATTAGTATACAACTGGAGAGAAGAACCCAAAGAAGTCAACACTTAACTTATACATGTAGCAAACTGCTACCCACCACAATCAACATGGTACATATCAATAGTATTTTAGAACTCATCACACTAATCAATGCATCACAACACCTACCAAATTTTTTAGCCCCAAATATATAGACAAGCTACATCTTACTCTAACACATGTTAAACCAAACTCATGTGCAAAGTTATTTCATGCATCAATTTACTTGGTTAGTCACATTAGCTACACCACATCCCTCATATATACTCACTTATATTATACTACAACAACCTATCACTTCATTAAATGCATCTATGAGTCTCTAAAATATTTAACACCAACATTCTTCTTCCATAGAACCTCAGGTCTAAAAATTTGTCTCCTCCATCCAACAACTACTCCAACAGCTAAAAGTTTAAGTTTATATTACTTCTTCCTCTACATAGAATTATGAACATCTCAACTAACATGTTTTGATAGTAGTATCCTGCAACTCATATCCTCTTCTCCTACCAATAACCAATAAGGTATGTGCCTTGTCATCACCCTCCATCTTTACCAATGAAGACTAGCTTGCTTCACCACAAGCTATGTAATTTCTTCCTTAATACGAACATTGTATTTAGGTTGATATATCTTATAAAGATTTTAATATTCTTTCCTCCATTCTCCATTTACATCTCCCATAGAGGCAAAATACCTACCATGCAAACTTTTTTTACTTTTTTTTGTTTTTTATATTGGTCTCTCCACCTATATCTCCCACTTGCATAAAACTAGACAACAACCATAGCTTTAATACCACTTGTTAAGATCAATAAGGCTCGGGTACCAATAGATAAATCCTATATCTAATACTAGTTTTTAAGAAAAAAAACATTCCTACATTTACAAGTAGCCAAAAATTATGTGAAAACAAGCTACAACAAAAACCATAAGTAGGAGAGAACAAACCACTACATAAGATATACATGGAAAACACTTGTAAAACCAGTAAGGGAAAAAAACATGAGGTAAAGGTAGCATCCAAACTTCATATTCTATTATCAATAATATCTCTTACACAACTCATAGTAACTCCTTTCCATTCGTAAGACCTAACACTTAGGTGAGTAAAGCTTACAACCAAGATTTCATGATCTAACCTACAAGTTGTAACATACAACTCTTACAATGATAACATCCATAGCATCAAAGGGAGCCCCAAAAACATCTACCTCTATCTCCATAATATGAGCTATTGAGATTCCAACCTCCATCTCCAAAGATTCATTCCATGCACCTAGGTGAGACAAGAATAATAGCCTTTTAGGATCTAACCTCTAACCTTGCATGTGACACTTACAACCCAAGCATCTAGGTGATTTAGGCATGAAATCCTTACTAAATATAACTTCCAATGATGTAATCACAAGATTATAAGGATACTCACATGCTCCCCAAATGGGATAACCATACAAAGTAGCACATAATGTTGTAATAGTATTTTACAACAAAGAGAAAGAGAGAGGAGAAACGTTGCACCACATTTTAGTGAGGAACACTATTTGGTAATAGGTAAACTTGTCACCCACATGTACAAGTCAATACTTTGAATGGCATCTCATGATTCTGACATGACCACTCCCATGTGAACTCCATATACACTCCATGTGCACTTTAATTACTACATTCCACTTAGTGGGGTGAATAGTAACTAATATTAAAATATGCTTGTCTCCATGGGAAAGGTCAACAAAGTAGGCCCACTACTTAATACAGGATCCTGTCACTCCATATGACTCATAGAAATGCACCCCACTCACCAATATGAAGGCAATCAATAATAGAAATCATCTTGTCTCCTTCTCATGTGCTAAAAATGGAATCTAATCTCATTTTGAATTCTTCACACATGTGACTCATGGGACCACCAAACATGGCTTCCCACATCATGACCTTGTAATCATAACTCCTAGATTATCCCATGTGGCACACCAAGGACAAGGCCCATATCCTCAAGTGGAGTGTTATGCCCCACGCTTGTCACATCCTCATGATCACACTGGGGACCCATCATGGGCCCCACCACCACATCACCTTCCTATCACATCACATTCATTCCATGTTAATTATATGCCACATCACTACACACTTACATGCCATATCACTCGCATGCCACATCACAGGCATACTATGTCATCATGAATAGTGACCCATGAATAATTCCCATGAATAGTGACATGTGAATAGTGGATTCACACCCAACATACTAATCATTATATGTGTAAAAGATATTAAAATTTGGTAAATTTCATTTATTTTAAGTGAATAGTCTAGACTGTATTAATAATCTAAGGTGTGTAGGTGTATCTCCATCTGGTATAGTTTTCTAGGTGTGCGATGTGGATACTCTAGATATATTCTTGTTCTGAGTTATAATATCTCAACTAATGGTGTGTAAAATTAAATCTAAATAGAACAACCTTCAACTGAGACCACTAAGTTTCTTATACCTACTTTCCCTAGGTATCTAAAGTATGTTTACTCGTGAGTGTGTAGTAGCTACAAATGACAAGTTTTGGTTTTGGAGATACTTATACACTAAGGAAATAGCCTTAGAAGTGACCCTTTGAAAACATAAGACCCTTTTACCTTACCTTTTCCTTCCTTTTTTAAATTTTTTTAATATTTACCTATCATAGAGTAATTTTCCACCGACCAACTCACCTAGTGTTTACTTCTTGTAGATTTCACACATCCATCTATCTACTTATTTAAATGACCTATATGCTCAACCTATTATTACCTCAATTGGTTTTTTAACCACATACCTATAATTCATGCCCTAGAGTGAAACTTCATATCCATATAGATCCTAAAATGTTAGAGGTTACCTCATTTAATTTTTGTAGTGTGCATAAAACTCACATCAATAGAAAGCAAAGTTACCTCTAGAAGGAGGGAACACTTATGTAGTTTCTCAATAGTATAGGTTAGTCATTATATAGATTTACATTGGAGATGCCTAAAAGAGTAACAAGGTCTTAGACCCAAGCTAGCCTTATAGTTTCACCTCTATCAAATCATAGGAGGCCAAGACTAGTACTATCCATCCCTGAGATACACTGATCTAGGATGCCTTCCCCAATGAGAAACATCCCACTTATCAACCATTCTATGGCTTAACCTTGGTTATTTATATCTATTATTGTCATTCTTGGGGACCAACATAATTTACCAATGAATCTAGATAAATACTTGTCTACATTTCCCCCTCAAATGGGAGGATGGCATAGGATCATATTAAATCCTTCAATTTTTATCAGAGATTAATAAATGTCATAGATGAGGATGTTGCATGCAAACCTTTCCAATTCAATCTATGATATTCTAATTATGATTGGTGTCTTAACTTGCATGAAAACTCCATCACCTCATGTTATGCATGCCAAAAAACTTTCCTTGCACAATTTGGGTAAGTTATGAATCCAAGTCTGGCGTATCAGCATTTCACCAACATGAAGAGGGATCCCAATGAGTCAATATGGGATTTTAGTGAAATTTTTTAGAAGATGTACACTTGGATAAATGTTTCATATAAAATGGAATCATATCTAACATTCAATATGTATAATAACATTTGGATCCCATCACTATAGTGTTTTTTTAGAGAGCTACTACCACCAATACTTTAGCATTGGTGTATGAAGAAGCTATCAAAATTAATAGGTACCTTAATCCTCAGCTCAATCCTCAAATGTTTGGGGATCAAATATTTAATAATGTTTTTCCATCTTTAAATCTAATTATGGATGCTAATTAGAATTCCCTTACATTCAATCAAAATTAGTTTTACACTCTATCTCTCATGGTACAATAAGTGACAAATTAGAATTATGGTTTCTTGAAAAATTAGGCACAAATGAATAGCCATAAGTAAAACTAGTAGAAGTAACATCTAAATGATTCCAACATAGCAATTTCTCAGGGTGTAAATTCCACCAAAGTTGAATTTGATTCTATACAAATAAGGTCCAAAAGTTGAGCAACAACTTCCTGAGTATGTAGAGAAGAATGGGTAGTACCACCCATAAAAATAATAACCAAAATTTTGATTTTCTAAGATATAACATGCCATTCAATATACCCACTAATAATTTATAACAATATCAATATACTATGCTACCAAAAATCAATATTATGGAGATAATTGTGGCTAATTAGTGTAGAGTTTATAACACGTCATAGGATGGGGAATCAGACTGTGTGGATTTCTATGTAGAATTTGAAATTTTGCAAAGGGAAATGGTTAAATAATATCAAATGATTAATCCCCCATATCTCCATCATGAATTTGGCCCCTCAAGTACAACTATGGTTTTTGAAACTTACAAGTTTCCCTTCCTCAGTAAAGATGACAACATTCCATAGGATAATTCTGATGAAGTATAATTTTTTCATCAATTAAATAGGAATAATTATTATCTAAGGAATAAAAATCATCTCACCACTTATAATCATAATATAGTTATTCCCTTGAATCCTAAAGCTAATAATAATCCTCCTCCCCCAAAATGGAATGATCAACCTCATCATAGAGAATAATTGAGAAAGTGAGGATATAATATTATTGAGGATATGAAAAAGATCAAGACTAACATTAATCTCCATGAAATAATGATGTATGAATCTAATGGTTCTGAGGAAAATTTAATGATTTAGGCATCTAGGTTACATCATAACCTCATGTGTAGATGACTATCGATATAATGGTAGAAGATATTCTTGAAGGGTATAGGCTACTATTGAGTAGAGATTGGTCTAAGACACTCAATGGGTATCTTTTCACAAACTTCTCTCATATTTGGCTACCATGGATAGGTATTAAAAACTAAATTAGAATCGATCAGGAGCCAAGGATGAAACACCCTATTATGGATTACAATACTACTAATGAAGAAGTAAGTTACAAATCTCTTAGTTTTGGAATATATACATTTACTATAAAACATTATGTATGCCCATTATGGACCCTTCATTTCAATGGATAAAGATCCAAAAAAGGATTAGATGTTGGTATAGGGTTGGTTAATCCACAAGGGAAGAAGTACCTAGTGGAATATAGGCTTTAATTTCCATCCACAAATAATAGAGTAGAGTATGAAGCCCTAATTTTGGGATTGTTGTTTTCTCTCAAGAATAATGAAAAAGAACTATTTATATATGGAGACTCAAAAATAGTGATCACTAGGTAAGAAATAAGTACCAATGCAATGTTTCATACTTAAATAGATACAAACATAGAGCTTGGTATTTAGTCGAGTCATTTGAGGCTTTCAATGTAGTGGCTATTGTCAGAGAAAAAAATCAAGCTATTGACTCCCTGTCTACTTCAACAATAAATTTAGCACACCTATAAGATTCAAAAGTGAGGGATTTATTTGTAAATTTTGTACCTTATCTATCAATACCATAAAATGTTGATAATTATAAGGTATTCGATGATGATCAGTAAATCATCTAGTTTCTAACCAATTCAAGACAATTTGTGTGCTAAATAATTGATGATGAGGAAATAAGCCATTTTTGCCATGAGGAATTGGATGAAGAAGAGATCATCTAACTTAAATAAAATCATCTCCCATTAAGGATGATTTCCTTAGAAATATCCTTTGATACTGATCCCTAAGCCCAACAACAAATGTAACTTAAGGTTAATGAGTCAGAGTTCAATTCAAAGAATTTGGGTGATGAAAAAACTCACATCATGTCAATATTAGTTTAATATATAGTTTAGAGGAGATAAAAATGGTCAAGGACTTGATAATTAGATATAAATACATAATTTCATGGACATATGATGATATGAGTATATTTAATCCTATAGTCATTACCCATACAATCCCACTTAAGCCATATCATAAGCCATTTAGGTAGAGATAGAGACCAATTAATCCTATTCTAAAACCATTGATCTAGAAGGAGGTAGATAAGATACTAAGTGCTAAGATAGTATTTCATAACAGGCATTCAAATTGGGTGGCTATTTCTATTAGGCATTCAAATTGGGTGGCTAATCTAGTTCTATTCAAGACAAAGAAGAGCAAAATTAGGTTGTGTGTCAATCTCAAGAACCTTAACAAAGCTTCAAATAAAGATGACTACCATTTTCCTAAATTGGATCAAGTGATCCAGATTATGAGTGGTTCTAGAATGATATCTTTCTTAGATGTATTTTTAGGATATAATCAAGTTTTAGTTGAATTAGATTATAAAATGAAAACTTCATTTACCACAAAGTGAGGAACTTATACATATAAGTGAATGTTGTTTACAATCATCAGTGTAGGAGTTGATTTTCAAAGATCCCTAGATCATGCATTCCAAAGTATAATATGTAAATGCATAATCATATACATGGATGAACTCTTTATTTTCTCAAAAACTAGGACTGATCACATAGACCATCTTCAATCCATCTTTGAAAGATGTAATAAATTTAGTATCTCACTAAACCCTAAAAAGAGCATATTATACATTAGTAAAGGTATGTTGATGGACCATATTATCACCAAATATGTGATCACCACTTACCTAGATAGAATTCAAGGAATTTCCAAAATAATGTTCCTAAATAGTAAAAGGGAGCTCAATTCATTCTTTAGGAATATTAATTTTGTAAGAAAATTTATATCATGATTTGCATAAATTATCAGACCTCTAAATGTAATTCTTAAATAACATGCCAAAGTGAAATGGACCCCTGAAGCTAGAAGGTCTTTCCAAGACATTAAAAATGTTATATCACAGGCCCTGATATAGTAAGTCTAGATTTATCTAAGGATGTCTTCCTATACTCATTCACATTAGAACATACAATCATTACTGTATTAACACAAAATAAGGAAGAGAATGGGAATCCTATCCCTTTCATGCGAATGAACTTAAAGGATGTATAGGTTAAATATTTCCTTATTGACAAGTGGATAATTTCCCATGTCAAAGTGGTAAAGAATTTCTAACACTAAATTCTTAGGAACAATACCATTGCTATTGTACCAAACCCTACTCTCAATCTTATGTTAGGACATAATGATTTAGGAGAGCATAGGGGAAAATACATGGTGAAATTATAATAATTTGGCATTAAGATTGAACATGAAAAAGTTATTAGAGGATGAGGTATTGTTTAGTTAAAGACTAAACTAGGCCCATGTATCACCATCAAAGAAGTTTGCCAAACATAGCTTTATAAATAAGAATGGTATTTAGATGTCATTCAATTCCTACTCGCCAAAACATATCCCCAGGAACTCAAAAGAGAGTAAAAGATAGCCTTGAGGCTCAAGGGACTCATTATATGATCATAGAATGAATTATCTATAGGAAGAACTATGAAGGAATCTATTTGATATGTGTATCATGTGATGAATCCTAGGAGATTCTATATAACCAACATCAGAATATTGGTAGTGGCCATCCATCTAGGAATACTACAACCCATAGAATCCTTATAATAGGTTATCATTGGCCAAAAGTCCTCAAGGATTCTCACTCCCACATAAGGACACGCCATGAATGCCAATTTTTGGTGAAAAATAGGTGCATACAATAATGTCGCTATAGCCCATGATTGAGGGTAATCCATTTTCCCAATGGGGTTTGTATTTCATTATTGTTATCAACCTAAACTCTTTAACTAGGCATAAATTTGTGCTCACTGCTATAGATTATTGTAAAATATAGACTAAATTAGTATCCACTAAGAATATGAGATCACAATATGTGATCATTTTCCTCAACTAGAATATCATGACTAGGTTTAGTACCCCCATTTCATTGGTTTGTAATAATGGGAAAGCATTCAAATCAGCTAAATTTATAGAATAGGCCCATGACAATCAGATCGCCATTAGATCATGCTCTAATCACTACCTATAATGGAATGGATTGGTTGAATCAACTAACAAGAACCTCATTGATGTTATAAATAAATTGGATATAGATAAACCTATAGAGTGGCATATCCTACTACAATACACAATTTAGGCATATCAAACTCAATACAAGTAGGCTTTTAAAGCTTCACCATACCTATTCGTCTATGGGAGGCAACCATAATTCCCAATCATGCTTAAGTTTCCATCATATCAATTCATGCAAGAATAAATGAAACCCAATGAAATAATAGATTACATATTTCTAGATATCACAGAAATAGAAGACTTCAGGACTGAATCCCTACACAATTTTAATAGGCATCAAGATATAGTCAAAAGATGATTTGATAAAAGATACAAATTTAAAGCATTCAAGTTATTTGACCTGGTGCTTCTATGGGACATATCCCATGAAATAAAGGAAAACATGACAAGTTCACCCCATTATGGATAAGACCCTATCATATCTTTGAGACCCTAGGTAAAAACGTTTTCAATTTGAAGGAGCTTCAAGGTAATGAATTGACATATCTAATAAATGGACAGTTTTTGAAACACTACTTCATGGAAATGCTATTTGAAGATGTATTTAAGTAATAATAGGTGTCTCAGTATAGGTAGGGGTATAATAGGTTTTATTTCTTATTTAGTTTCCTAATTTGTCATTTTTTTATTATATTAGTTCATGATTTCTAGATTATCATTCTCGCTTTATGCATGTTTATTTGCTTAGTCTAGTCTTTCACTTTCTTAGATAGTTTACCACATTATATGATAGTTTTCCTTTTGGTTTTATGTAAATCCAACTAATTACTCTTGGTATAACCAAGTAACAACCTATTTGAATGGTTTCTTGAATTTGTTTTTTGAATTCAACTTGAATCAATGAGTATTACACCTTGGCATCAAACTTCTTAATCCAGTTAAGAAATAAGAAAGTTAACCATGACAATGATATAAAGTGAATTATTTTATCATGTATATAAAAAACTTTCCCACAACTCCATGTAAATTTATAAAGCTTTTCAAATATCTTTGGATCAAATTCACATTAAATACTAATACTTGTTTGGGATAATAACCATTGATATGGATAAAGTTTGTAGGTAAATTTTGATAAACCAAAACTTATTTATGCCAACTCATGTTGGTTACCTTTTATTTCCTTTCATTCATACAAAAAAATATTAAATAAAAAACAATCTAAAAGTTTAAAATAAAATCAAAAGTGATTAAAATCCTACATGATGAAATAATATCAATGTATCATGCATCATGAAATAATACAAAGGAAGACAAGAAGGGTGATTAAAGGCATCTCTATCCTGGCTATGGATGCTTGGCTAGCAGTAGATCAATGTCTAAGTTTCTCAAAATCTAATTGACTTAACACTGAATGAAAATGAAACCTATAGCTCATCTCATGTCTTTTTTAAAATACTTTGACGAGTAAATAAGATCATGTTGACACACACTAGTCCAAGTTATGATTAGAGTAAGTATGTTTTATGAAGTTAATAAGAGTCCCTTTCATATTTTTATTCTAATCATTTATTTTATATCACAGTTCATTATTGATATTGTAATTATGAAACCATGGATTCTGGATTCTTGAAAACTCAAGAGTATTCACCCCTATGAGTCACCATTTTTTGTACTCAACACACCCCATATTGGATTATTCATGGACAAGTGGGAATCCATTGGTGTTAGAAAACTTGTTCATAGTAGGGTTGTATATGCATGTTTATTCTATTACTTATCTTTGGAAATTTTTTACTTTTTAACATTAAATCATGTTTGTTACATATGTTTTCCTCTTGCAACCCATTTTCATTGAAATGACAAATTTGAAATAATCTATTAATGAAAATCTTAGGAATCTTACCTTGTATGACAGGTCTTCATAATTATCAATGTTTGGATTCAATTATTCTGTATTATTAGTATTTTAGAACTTAACATTTAGTGTTTAGGATTTCAGTCTTTAGGAATTTGGTCTTTGATATTTTAGTCATAGGTATTTTGGACTTTAGGATTTTGGTCTTCAAGATTTTGGTCTTTGGGAGAATCATTTAGAAACAAAAATTGTCAACAACTTTAGTCAGAATCTTATTTGAGAACTTTTTATTTGAAAATTTCTCTTTGATAATTTTAGTCAGAACTTTTTGTTTAGGATTTTTGTCTTCAACAACTCTTCATTCATAAATTTCATCCTTGGAAAATTTCTCCACATAATCTTCCAGAATGAAAATTTAGTGTTCAAAAAAAAATGTTTGGGATTTCAATCCTTGAGAATTTGGTCTTGGAGGTCTTTTATTTGAAATTCTTGGCTTGCTAAAATCAAATGATTTAGCTAGAATGCAAGTGTAGATGCCCAAATAAATCACACATTGAAAGGTGTCAAAAAGAGCATCACTATGATAGCCCCCCTAAATGAGTAACCATACTACATGGCATGTCCACTAAACCAAGGTGGTCAAGTTTAAAATAAATGAACATGACAAGTTTGGATATGTTGGTGATTAATGACACATAAATTGAGCTTGAATTCTAAAAGGCTATAACATTGAGTTGATAACTAAATTCACATTCATTAATTATTAATAAGCTTGAGAGAATATTTTCCTTTGATAATTCAAGGCCTAATTACACTCAATCAAGCTATAATTTTCATAGAATAGCACCATATCACCATTACAAGGAGACAAAATTCTATCATCACTAAGATCTAATAATGACATCTTCATCTAAAGTATATAGGAGAACCCAATCACCATATAGATTTTCTATCAAGGATTTAATGGAGTATATGGATAGAATATTTGATTCCTCTATGTTCAGTGGTATCTATGCTAACTAATCAGCTCTATGGGAGGCTATAGAAGGCATCAACACATTCATCTATGAGGAAGATGTCTCTCGAGAAGAATGACAAGTATTAGTTGACCTACTTTCCTTCAAGCATGAAGCGCTTCACTATGTTACTACTAAACCTGATGTCATGTCATGTATCGACCTATTATGTTATTTATTCTTCAAAGGAAGTATTTCTAATGGTAGCTTCCTCCACCATGTCAATAACAAAACCATCATTGCCTTTATATCAAGGGAAGCATTTCAAAAATATTTATGCTTTTTAATCCTAGATTCCACATTTTATTTACATAGTGTGATCTCTTAGAATAAATGTAACAATACATAGAATATGGTAAGTAAATAGCTTCTCCCTATAGAAATGTTTTTACTTAAGGATGAGAATATCATGCCCATCACCAGATTTTGAATGGTAATTCATATTGTTATGGTATTACTGAACCACTTGTATGGTCATTCGAGCATCCACTTCCTTCATTTGGAATGGGTACCATTGCTGACCTTAGAATACACCTATGCATTGGGAGAGATCAATGGCACCTAGTTTCACAAGCTAATACTACATAAAGACAAGAGGCCCTAAGGGGCAATTTATACATAATGTCCTACATTATTGATGTTATCATGGGTACTATGTATGTAACATCCCCACAACGATTTACTAGAATAATGCAATAAAAAAATATTATTTTTTAATTTTACATAACACTTATTCTTTCATTAGATTACATCATGAGAATCTAATTAGTGATATTATAATACTTAACTAAGTATGTTATACATATAACAAACATGTAATATTTAATAGTTATTGATCACTAGCATGGCATATAACAAAACATAATTACATAAGGAAATAATTACATAAATCCAGCCATGGCTAGTACAATAATAGATCCATTGTTGTCAATGTACCATAATTAATAAATTAAATTTACAACTAACATTATGTCTCAACATAATTACAATAATAGATACAATGCTCCATTGATCACGAGTCACTTGAACTCTAGTATCATTGATAATGTCAAGTGTAGTCTCTAATAAGTATTACAGTGGTGAGGGAAAGCATCATCTGAGCATTTTTCCACACCAACCATAGACCTTCAATCCCCTACACAATTCCCCAAATAGGTAATGGTCTTCCCTTCATGGATGGTTATATAGTGACAATGTAGGAATCTAAAGAGACATGTTAGTACCTGTGTGTTGTAATATTTCTACTACATAATGTGTGCCATTAATAAAATATTTTCTAACATGATATCACACAAACATGTAAATAATTTATATGAATTTACAATGTCTATCTAAACATTACTCTGGATAAATTTTTCAAATATCTATTGATATGAAGGATAAGTCAAATTCATACACACTAGTTGATAGGATTACCTTCATCTGGCATTGGTGATGCTAACTAGGCTAGTGAAGTTCATCACATTACTTAGTTAATAGCAGCAATGTGAGATTTGGTTAACATTAATATAACCAATAAATTCATGTAAAGTATTTCTACTAATAAGTAAAAATACATGCTAATTATTAAAATAGTCACAATACATACATTTAGTCTATTAAACATATGAATGAATCTCCACAACATTATTCAATACAATAATAATTTACATATCATATAAGTTTATTTCTAAAATTATTAAAATATAAACTTGAAATGAATTCCTAAATTCTTATAGAAAATTCAAATGTTTACATCTATCTATATCTTGGTATATTTTTCATTTTACTTAATAAAATATGAACATCATCAAATGACATCATTTCTTGGGAAGACATCCCTAGGCCATAAATGCATAAAATATCAGGTTTAAGCCATCCCATGCCTCATTATTTCCTTCCATACCTCTTTAAAGCCTCTCTATCCCAAATATTTATGAGGTAATTTATTTAATTTGGCCTTCAAAATTGAATGGATCCTTAGCCACACATCTTCATCTTGAAATGGATGGTTGAGGTTCATTCTGATCACTCTCAAAAATCTATGAATATGAGGCCTTGCCTATTGATTGTTAAGCTTGGATAGTGTAAATTTATCATGAAAAAATCATTCCAAAATCTTATACATATAGTGTTATAATGTCCAATTATTGAGAGAAACTTCACACAAGCTAAAACATAAGCCAAAGGTGCCAAGAGGAGATGAAGGTAGCCACACTCCATTAATGAGGATCTCTTGAATCACAAGCCGAGCAAGCCAAAGAAGGAGCCTTTTGGAGAAATCAAGGATTTCATAAGAAATTTGTGTTTATGTTTATATTTCTTATTTCTTTCAGTTTCTAGTTGTGTTTTCAAATGGTTTTTCCTCAGTAAGCTCCCCTTAGTGTCTGGGCTTAGAGATGTATTTTAGTTTAGCGTGTTTTTCCTTAATTTGATTTCATTTTGGAACTAACACAATACTAACCACCTCTCTTGAGTCAAATTTTTTTATCCCATTTATGAATCCATTTTTGAAAATAAGATTAAAATAAGGGGAGATTAGTATAGTGTTAGTGTATGAAATCAAAACCTAAAATAACACACTAATAACTAACACCTTAAACCTATCTCAAGGGGGGGAGCATAATAACAAACTTAAATGAAAAAAACAACTAGAATTCAAAACACAAATATTTTTCACCTTAATTGGAGCTGCTAAATGGTTTGTAAAGTGGCTTACTTGGCTTGTGCTCAATGATTCTTCATCAAAGGAGGCTTGGCTATCTCCTCTTCTCCTTGGCATTTTTGGCTTGTGATGGCTTTGGCTTGGCTCAACATTTGAGAATGATAACACTACATCAATATCTTGAGATGGAATTTTAGCATTATAAATTTACATCAAGATAGCTTTTAGGATTGTTATGCATGATAACTTTGGCTTGAAAAATCTTAAAATTTAATGGGCAAGCCTCCTATTTATAGATTTTTCAAAATGATTAGAATGAACCTGAAACATCCATCTCAAGATGAAGATGTGTGGCTAAGAATCCATTCAATTTTTAAATAAAACATCAATAAATTCCCTCATAAATATTTGGGATAGAGAGGCATTAAAGAGGTATGAAAGGTCTTAATGAGGCATGGAGGATCCATAATCTTGATATTTTATGCATCTATAGCCTATGGATGCCTTCTAAAGAAATGATGTCATTTGATGATGAAATTATTCATTATCAATTTCCAAAAATAAATATTTAACAATTTCATGGAAAATTAACTTAATCTCTTAATTCATATTGATTATCCTTAAACATGATTAGTCAAATTTGATGCAAATCTTGGCAATTAGTGCATAAATTAATCAAATTGGTCAAAATGTCATATTATTGGCTTTAAATTTGAATGGATTAGAATTAAGAGGTGATGTTAGATGTGTTGGATACGTTATCCCATTTAGGATGTTGCCAACATAAAATAACAAAGGCACATGTCTCGTGCAAAAAATTTGGTAGAAAAGAGTAATCTAGAGCACACTGATGCAAAAATGTCATTTTGACTCTAAATTATTTGATCAAAGCTAGTTGTTTCATAAATTACATTATCCCATTTAGTGATACTATAGCCAAAATCAGCACTTAAATATAACAATTTCAACTCATTTAATGTGTTTTAGTGTTTTTAGGCCAAATTGTGCATTTTGGTAGAAATTGGTCAAAATCTTGGTTGAAGATCATTGGTGGGCACTTTTAGGAGTCTACACAAACCAGCAATAATAATTAATATAAGGATTAATTAACACATAAACAAAACACCTATTCATTCATTTATGAAACTTAGGCTTCATGCAATAATTATAGTTCCCAATTCTTCAGGGTTTTATGACTTACTTGATTAGTCACACTCTATGATTATAGGCACATTTCCTAATATATAAATATAGGTTACATACATATATGAGAATCTGAGTTATCTTATAGGTATACATCATATATTTATGTATTAGTATAAGATATATCCCATTATATATATATATATATATATATTATTAAAACACAAATATTATTCTAATCCTCAATAGTGTTTTTCATTATTCTTATTCAAATTTTATTTTCAACTACTAATAGATTTTCATGAGAAAGGCTTTGAAGATCAAAAGGGTTTCAAATATTCTATTGAATTTAATTATCTATATTAACATAAAAGATATAGTTTAATATTTTAACTCAGAACCATTACCAATCAATTTCCTATCTTTTCTCTCAATTAAAGTCATTTTATCATGTATCAAAAGATCAAATTATAATTAGTATAAAATCTACACGACTTAATAAAATTTGGTATGTTTTCAAATTTAAAGTCAATGATCACAAATTATTTATCCATTTTGGCTCATTTGGATTCATGTGTTTATTGTTTAAAGACCGAAAACACTATATATTTCTTGTTACCCACACAATCCACATAACTTTAACTCACATGCACAGATTATAAAAAAAATCATAGTTCATTTCAATTATATGCTCATAGTGTTTCCATACATATGGATAAAGACATATTTTCATAACGTTCATGTATTTCTTATATATATATATATATATATATATATATATATATATATATATATATATAGTTTGAGTAATAACACATAGTCATACTTATATAAATGTGTATACCATGTTCAACTTATAGTCTATAACATTAACTCGATCTAGTTTATAATCATTATTTCATGTATGTATATGTACATAGTCTCTATCATATTACATTTTAATGATTATGGGAACATAAATTCATGTAGATAATATATAATTATGATTATATATAGACTATCAAAAAAATATTTATAATGTTTTGAAACATTAGTTGTTATCATTAATATTTTGGAATGTCAATATACTCCTAAAGGTAATAAGTTAACAAAAGACATATAGTTTATATAAAATAGTAATAAAGTGACAATTATGTTGCTATAATATTATTATGGATAGGATACAAATTATCCAATTTACATATTTGGATAAAAGGATATCATCACTTTAATTTTAGTTGCAATATTATTAAAAATCATGATATTGTTTATATTTAAAGGATTTATGTAAAGATTACATTATAATCTAAGACTATCCTAAGATTTACACCTAATCTTGTTGACATGCTTGGACTGTTTTGAAATATAAGTGATAATTATTATTTCTAATAGTGTTTCAAGTGGACTTTTAGAGTGACTTACTCAGACATGTAACATAATATTGAACATGTAAGACTTTTGAAATTAATAAAATAATAATTAAAGAATCAGGGGAGATTCAAGGCAATAATTTAAGGATTTTCTAGTTTGGGTTAATAAGAGTTAAGTATGAGATTAGTGGATATTACAATAGAATGAGTATTTTGCATGGATTGTGAGCTAGAGTGAATAGGGGCATGCAAATTTGAATGGTAAAGAGTTTGGAAAGTAGAGAAAGATAATAGGTGAGTTGTGGAGAATAAGAGGACACTATGATGAGGAGAAAGATAACAAAAATCAAGGGAAGAATTAGAAGATACTAGTTCATTCTATTTTAAATTTTTAAGTGACTTAAGAGGTTGGCAAAGGAATGACTTTTATTTTTTTAAAGAATCTCTCATTATGGTTTAGATTATTAGGGTTTTTGAAAATGTATTAATCTTGAGAAAAGAATGTAGCCTTATCCCTGTAGATGGCTAGGCCATCCACATAACTAAGCCATATAACTCTTAAGAATATTAAGACTACAAATAAATTCAATTTGGTGTTAAGACATTAAGGTAATGTGAATGTAGTTGCTTGAATATACAACAGTCTAGTTTAAGATGAAACCTTGGGTAATTATTAGCAGTATATACACATACATAGACTAAGTTTTAGAACTTCAAATATATATATATATATAGTGTCTGTGTGTGTGTGTGTGTGATACATTAAAAATAGATATATTCATATACTTATATAAGGGGTATCGATCTACTGAATATATAGTTATATGTTTATATATCATTTGTAGATAAACAACTTATAGGTCATAAGTTTAATGTAGATAAAAAAATAAGTCAAAAGGATTTCAAAAGGGTTAAAAGGGATTCTAGTTTTTTGTTGATTCTTTGTGTGTGTGTGTGTGTGTGTGTGTGTGTGTGTGTGTGTGTGTGTGTGTGTGTGTGTGTGTGTGTGTGTGTGTGTGTGGATTATTTTTTTAGTTGCTTTCATACACACGGGGGTTGTGTGTGTATTAAGTCATTTAGAAATGGATACTATATACATATACTTAAGTCAATTATGTATGTTAAATTTATCATACATAATTGACTTAGGTATATGTATACAATCTCCATTTCTAAATGACTTAATACACACACAGCCCCCGTGTGTATGAAAGCAACTAAAAAAATAATCCACACACACACACACACCAAAGAATCAACAAAAAACTAGAATCCCTTTTAACCCTTTTGAAATCCTTTTGACTTAGTTTTTATCTACATTAAACTTATGACCTATAAGATTTTTATCTACAAATGATATATAAATATATAACTATATATTCAGTAGATCGATACCCCTTATATAAGTATATGAATATATCTATTTTTAATGTAACACACACACACACACACACACTCTATGTGTGTGTGTGTGTGTGTGTGTGTATATATATATATATATATATATATATATATATATATATGAAGTTCTAAAACTTAGTCTATGTATGTGTATATACTGCTAATAATTACCCAAGGTTTCATCTTAAACTAGACTGTTGTATATTCAAGCAACTACATTCACATTACCTTAATGTCTTAACACTAAATTGAATTTATTTGTAGTCTTAATATTTTTAATAGTTATATGGCTTAGTTATGTGGATGGCCTAGCCATCCACATGGCTAAGGCTACATTATTTTCTCAATATTAACACATTTTCAAAAACCCTAATAATCTAAACCATAATGAGAGATTCTTTAAAAAAATAAAAGTCATTCCTTTGCCAAACTCTTAAGTCACTTAAAAATTTAAAATAGAATGATCTAGTATCTTCTAATTCTTCCCTTGATTTTTGTTATCTCTCTCCTCATCATAGTGTCCTCTTATCCTCCACAACTCACCTATTATCTTGCTCTACTTTCCAAACTCTTTACCATTCAAATTTGCATGCCCCTATTCACTCTAGCTCACAATCCATGCAAAATACTCATTCTATTTTAATATCCACTAATCTCATACTTAACTCTTATTAACCCAAACTAGAAAAGCCTTAAATTATTGCCTCAAATCTCCCCTGATTCTTTAATTATTATTTTATTAATTTCAAAAGTCTTACATGTTCAATACTATGTTACATGTCTGAGTAAATCACTCTAAAAGTCCACTTGAAACACTATTAGAAATAATAATTATCACTTTTATTTCAAAATAGTCCAAGCATGTCAACAAGATTAGGTGTATATCTTAGGATAGTCTTAGATTATAATGTAATCATTACATAAATCCTTTAAATATAATCAATATCATGATTTTTGAATAATATTGCAACTAAAATTAAAGTGATGATATCCTTTTATCCAAAAATGTAAATTGGATAATTAGTATCCTATCCATAATAATATTATAGCAGCATAATTGTCACTTTATTACTATTTTATATAAACTATATATGTCTTTTGTTAACTTATTACCTTCAGGAGTATATTGATATTCCAAAATATTAATGATAACAACTAATGTTTCAAAACATTATAGATATTTTTTTGATAGTCTATATATAATCATAATTATATATTATCTACATGAATTTATGTTCCCATAATCATTAAAAACATGAATATAGTAACATAATTAAGTTATATTGTAACATTATGCAATAAGTCTATGTAAAATATACACGATGCAATCATACACAAGATTTATTCCATTTATAAGTGCTAACACTGAACTAACACTTACTAACATGTAAAATCTAATATCTAAAGCAAATAACATTAAAAACATACTAACTCAAATAAGTGACACAATGCATACAACATATATTTAATAATGTGGTGTGTGCATGGGCTATATTAGTTCTTCTATCATCCCTCAACATCTCCATCTATGTCACCCTCTCTGATGATTCTCTCCCTCCATCATGCTCTAAGGGATGAACTCTCCTGCATCTAACTCACAATAAGAAGGTAGTTAACGTAATACATCATGATATATATCATAAAATAACATTGTAACAACAAATGTAACATAATCATTATGTATATAATTCATAATATATCCAATTCATAATATTAAAATCATGAAATCCAAGTAACATATAACTATCCCATATCATAATATGCCTTATAATTTAGTTTAAAAGTAACAAATCAATATAACAACCATTATAATTCATGGATAATTGGGTAAATCAGCTTAGTGAAAAATTAGGATGTAACATCCTTCCCCCTTAAAGTTGGTCATCATCTTGATGAGACTTATTCAAATAATAGTTTTAAATAACAAATAATGTTTAGATAATGGGCCTCATGAAGAAAATGGAAATATTGGAATGTAATCAAGAAGCAAATCAAAATAAAAATAATAATCTGGAAATGCAGATGAGGGATATACCTATCAAACTTAAAGACTATGAGAACAATCTAAGGGGGCTCATTAAGGAAAGTAGAATGAAGATGGAGGAGGTAACTTCTAGCATATGTGCAGCCGCTGTGAACATTGGAAAATGAGCAAATGAGGAAATTAAATCCTTGGAGGGGCCTAGCAGGAGAACCAGATAGAGCTCAAGGAAGAAAGCAATGCAAGGGGTTGTTACGTTGGTGGCTATATCTATACAAGACACTACTGTGATTGGAAAGGAAGCAGTGAAGATGATTTTGGAATTAGAAGAATAGGATCTTTGAGTTCTTACAGTCCTAGTCCCTTTAATTGGATGTTATAACTGGTTCCATTTTTTGGTTCTTTGTTTTCTTTTCACACTAGAGTTTCCAGGTCTCTGTAAAACCTGGGGTCTGTCTTTTGATGATTTTGTATTGTGGTTTTAGGTCCCTATAAAACCTATTTTTGATACTGCTTAGCAAGTAGGTGATAGGTTTCACCTATGGACATTATTGTTATATCCTTCGTCTTTTGTTTCAGGGTTTCGAGGTCCCTTCAAAACCTATTTTTACCTTAATCTAAAAAATATATAATGTTTAGAAAAAAATAACATAGTACGAAGCATCAAATCAAATAAATAAATGTGTAAATAGCTTGTATAACTCATCATAGTCCTCCTAAGTACCACTATCCTCAGAGTATTGGTCCCATAAGACCTTGCACTATGAAACTTCTTTATTATGTAAATGAATTTTATGAAATTCAAGTACTTTTATTGGTTCTACCATGACCACCCTAAGATCCAAAACCTATAAAACATTCCAATCCAACACATGTGAAGGATCAACTATATACTTTTTAAGTTAAGATACATGGAATACATTCTGCAATAGAGCTAGGGTTGGTGGTAATACAAGCCTAGGTATCTCTATTGGGCCCCACATATCTCTATGAAAGTTTTATTGGCTTCCCAAATTTAATCAATATCTTTTGCGGCTTAACCCACAAGAATACTTTTTCACCTACTAAAAACTACCTAACTATTCTCTTCATATCAACATAGCTTTTCTACCTATAATTGGACTCGACCAACCTCTACCTAATTATTTTGACTTGATCTTTCATTTTTTAAAGCATGTCAGGTTTGGAGACTACCCTATCTTTGAACCTATCCCAATTGATTGGTTTCTTCCACCTTATTCCATAAAGTACTTCAAATGGTTCCATCTTCAAAGCATATTGTTATGAGTTATTATATGCAATCTCAACCAATAAAAGGTATTATTTCCATTTCTATTGTTGATCCATGTAATACATATTAGTAAGATCCTTTAAAACCTGATTAACCTATTTAGTTTGACCATTAGTCTATGGGTGATATGTAGTATTGAAGTTTAGTTATATACCCAAAGCTAAATTGAGAGTTAACAAAAATCTAGAAGTCATTCTTAGATCATGATCTGATATGATGTTATCTAAAAATCCATGCAAATGATATACTTCCTTTATAAATCTCTTCACAAGAGTTGGTGCATCATCTATCAAATTGCCTAATATAAAATGTGTTACCTTGGTTAGTTTATCAACTATTAACAAGATCATGGCATGCCTATTCCATGATAATGGTAATCCTTGGATAAAATCCATATTAATCAGCTAATATATCCATTATGGTATGTTATGTGGATATAAAAACCTAGCTAAATGTACATGTTTAACTTTCACTCAATGCCATTCCAAACAACATGACACAAAGTCCATTTCATATTTCTTGATTCCCTCTCAAAAATAAAGTGGTCTAAGCTCTACCATGATCTTGGTTACTCCTATATATCCTAAATATGGGGCATTATGCAATTTTTTTAAAACTATGCTCCTCATATTTTCCTGATCTGGCACATATATCCTTCCATTGTATCATAGAAGGCCATCATTATCTAATCTGTATCCTTTATACCATGGATTATGAGCATTATCAAACAAAGCTTTCCTATCCTTATCATAGAATTCATCTCCTGGTGAGAATTTATTTACTCGATCCCTAAAATTAATCCTTATAGTAGCCACAGGTTTTATTTACCTTACCTTCATTTTAATTCATATAAAGTCATATTTAGACAAGAACTCTAATAATCATATCTGATGAGCATTCAAATTTGTTTGGGTGAAGATGTATTTGAATCCCAAGTTATCAGTGTTGAGTTCAAATGGTTTTCCCAATAAATAATATCTCCAAACATACAAAGCATGAACAATTTCTAAATGTTCAATGTCATTAGGGGCATAATTAAACTTATAAGGCTTTAGTTTCCTTAAATCATAAGCTACCATTTCACCATCCTGCATAAATACTTCTCTTATTCCATACCCATATGCATCTATGATCACTAAAAATTGACCATTGGGATCAAGAACTCTTAATATTGTTTCTAAAGTAAGCATTCTTTTCATTTTTTGAAAGGTTACTTCACACTTATCTAAATAAATAAAACTTTGATTCTTATGTTATAGAGAGGTAATTAGATCATCTATCTTGGAAAAATTTGAGATGAATTTATTTTAATATCCCACTAATCTTATGAAACTCCTTACCTCATGGACATTTCTTGGTTCTAGCCATTCTATAATGGCTCCTATCTTAGCCAGATCAATTGAAATGCCAGTTTTTGAGATAATATGTCCCATATTTTATACTTTATTTTGTAAAAATACATACTTGGAAAATTTCCATATAACCTGTGCTTTTGTAGATGTTGCAAAACCATCTTTAGATGTTGAAGATGTTCTTATTCATCCTTACAATATATAAGAATGTCATCTAAAAAGATCAAAACAAAATGATCTAGATAATCTCTAAACAAATTATTCATGAGATTCACTAATGTTGTACGTGCATTCCTCAACCCAAATGGTAATTGTAAACTCATAATTCCCTTATCAATTTTTAAAGAATATCCTCATATTTTATTCTTAATTGATGATATCCAAATCTATGATCAATCTTAGAAAATATTGTTTCTCCTTGTATCTGATAAAAAGATCATCTATCTGACGTAGAGTATACCTATTTTTTATGGTCACTTTATTCAATATTATATACTAAATGAAAAGTTTAATATTTCCATCCTTCTTCTTGATGAAGATAGCTAGTGCACCCCATGGTGACACACTTGGTCTAATCACTACTTTGGCTAATAATTCCTAAAGTTGTGCCTTTAATTCAACCAATTCAATAGTTTTCATTCTATATGATGCCTTAAAATAAGGTTTTGATCTTGGTTTGATATCAATATAAAAATCACACTCCTATTTAGGAGGCAATCCTAAAAAATTATCTGGAAAAACATCATGAAAAATATTAAGGAAAGGAAATCTTTAATTAATGGTTCCTTAAATTTCTCCATTTCATTTATCTTGATGATAAGTGCTTAACATCCTTTTACTTAGGCTTTCACATTGAAAAATCCTACCTAAGCCTTAACTCCCTTTTGCCACCCTAAATTAGTGTCTAGTTACTAGAATCATCTATACATTCAACCTTTTTCAAATAATAGTCAACCTTGGCCTTATGCTTCACAAAGCAGTTGACTCTTAAGATCAAATCATATGACCATAATGGTGTTACATAGAGGTATACTATTATTATGAATTTAGGCAACATAATTTTTGATTCAACAAAATGCTTTTCAAATTTGACTTTGGAATCATGCATTTTCCATCATACCAGCTTTTCTAGACAGCTTATCTAGAATTTCAGTAGCTATTAAACATTTTATAGCCCCTAAATCTATCAAATGTAAATTTGATGTTCAAATAAAATACTTGATATGTCTATGGGTGAATCTTGAATTTAGCTTGTCAATTATCAACTATTACATGAATATGTTGTTGAAAAGTTATTTGTTGAGGGGTAGAACCTTTTATTTCTCAACTTTTCCTAGTTACATTCATTCATAAACTGGTCACCTCCACATATGAAGCAACCTCCTATTGGTCCCTTCCTATCAAAATATTGGTTTCCCTTAAAAATACCTTTATAAAAATTACCTAATTTCTTTCTACCTAAACCACTATTGAATCTAGTATTCTAGATCTTGACTAACTCTTGGAGTCTTCACTCCTTTGTTTCCAGTTATTCTTATTTAAAGTAGGCTTATAACTTCCAAAATTTTTATTAAACTTGTCCCTAATCTAAGCAAGAGATTTCAATTTTTTCTCCTATTTGACTACTTTTTCATAGACTTCTTCCATGGTAGATATTCCATGAACATCCACCTCTCCACCAATCCAGCGTTTTAATGACATGATGAACTTTCTAATCCTAAACCTCTTATCTACCTCATATTGAGGTACATATTTCATAATTTTGGTGAATTATTCCCAATACTTATTCACCAACAAGTATCCTTGGTTTAGATTCTAAAAATCTATAAGATTTTGGTTAGAATAAATTTGTGGAAGCCACTATGATCTAAAAAGTGTCACAAAATGCTCCCATGTAGTGGTGATCAAGTTTCGATTCATTTCCAACTTCTTGTTGGCCCATCATGTAGTTGCCTCTCTAACCAGCTTATACACTCCCCAAATGGCTTTGGTGACCTTAAAATAGTTTCAAATCTTAAAATACTTCTCCCTTATAGTCAACCGTGCTTTAGATCCATCTCCTATAATGGTTTCATCAAACGTAGGTGGATTCACCTTTTTCATATCCTTAGCTAATTTTGTGGCTACACGTGCTCTCGTGTCCTAATGCACTTCCTCATGTTTTTGATCTTGAGGGATTTCTTACTTAGTATGATGTTATTTAGGCTCATCTTAATGGGCTTCCTCCTCATGTCTATGAATTTACTATTTTATGGATACAATTATATCCCTAGTCTTATTCATGGATGCAATAATCTAATCCAACTTTGTTATTTATTCAATGACAAATTAGTTAGGATTAAACACAGGGTTATTATCATTGACATTTGAAGGACCCTCTTTAGATGCTCTTGATCATGCCATTATTATTTTTGATAAATGAAGAATAAAAAAATATTAGCGAACTCATTAAGTCTTAGAGTTTGAGCCATAACTCTAATACCACAGTGTAACATCCCCATAGGGATTTATTAGAATAATGCAATTATTTTTTAATTTTACATAACACTTATTCTTTCATTAGATTACACCATGAGAAGATAATTATTTATATTATCATACTTAACTAAGTATGCTATACATAAATTAAATATTTAAAATTTAACAATTACTAATCACTAGCATTGCATGTAACAAAATATAACTGCATAAGGAAATAATTACATTAATCTAGCCATTCTTGGTAGAATAATATAGCCATTGCTATTAATGTATAATAAGTAATAAATTTAATTTTCAACTAACATTATGTCTCAACATAATTACAATAATAGATATTATGCTCCACTAAGCATGAGTCACTTGAACTTCAGTATCTTTGATAATCTCAAGTGTAGTCTCCAATAAGTACTATAGTGGGGAGGAAGAGCATCATTCGAGTGCTTTTACACACCAACCATGGATGATCAATCCAGTGCACAATCCCCCAAATAGGTAATGACCCTCCCATCATGGATGGGTATATAGTGATGGTGTGGTAATATATAGAGACATCCTAGTATATGTGTGTTATAATATTTCTACTACATGAAGTGTACCATTAATAAAATATGTTCTAACATGATAACGCACAAACATGTAAATTATACATATGAAATGACAATGTATATCTAAACATTACTTTATCCAAAGTTTTCAAATAGCTATTGATCTCAAGGATTAGTCAAATTCATAAACACCACTTGATAGGATTACCTTTATCTAGTATTGATGATGTTAACTAGTCTAGTGAAGCCTGTGTCATTACTTAGTTAGTACCAACAATGTGAAATTTTGTTAACATTAATATACCCAAAAGATTCATGTAAATTATTTATACTAAAAATAAAAAATACATACTAATTATTATAATAATCAAAATATATACATTTAGTTTGTCAAATGTATGAATGAATCTCTACAACATTATTCAATATAATAACAATTTGTATATCATATAAGTTCACTTCTCATACTATTAAAATATAAACTTGGACTACATTCACATAATATTAGAGCAAATTCAAATGTATACATCTGTCTATATCTTGGTATATTGTTCATATTACTCAATACAAATCAAGAATCATAATTAATATAAGGATTAATTATCTCATAAACAAAACACCTATTCATTCATTTATGAAACATAGGTTTCATGCATATAATTATAGTTCCTAATCCGTTGGCATTTTATGACTTAATTGATTAGCCACACTCTATAATTATAGGCACACTTCCTATTATATAAATATAGGCTATATATGTATATAAGAATCTGAGTTCTCTTATAGGTATATATCAAATATTTATGTATTAGTATAATATATATCCCATTATATATATTACTAAAACACAAATACTATTCTAATACACAATGTGTTTTTCATTATTCTTATTAAAATTTTATGTTTCAACTACTAATAGATTTTCATGAGAAAGGCTTTGAGAATAAAAATGTTCTCAACTATTCTATTGCCTTTAATTCTCTATATTAACATAAGAGATATAATTCAATATTTTAACTCAGAACCACTACTATTCAATTTCATAGCTTTTCTCTCAGTTAACTTCCTTTTAATATGTATCAAAATATCAAATTATAATTAGCATAAAATCTACAAGACTTAATATAATTTGGTATGTTTTCAAATTTAAACTCAATGATCATAAATTATTGGTCCACTTTGGCTCATTTGGCTTCATGTGTTTACTTCTTAAAGACCAAAAACACTATATATTTCTTTTTTCCCACATAGTCCACATAACTCTATTTCAAACTCATAGATTATAACATTTTTGCATAGTTCATTTCAAGTATATGCTCGTAGTGTTTCCATACATATGGCTAAATATGTATTTTCATAAAACTCATTAACTCATCTATTTGATGTGTGTGTGTGTGTGTGTGTGTGTGTGTGTGTGTGTGTGTGTGTGTGTGTGTGTGTGTATTATGAATAACAACACACAAGCATATTTATATAAATGTATATACCTTATTTAAATTATAGTCTATAACATTAACTTGATCCAGTTTATAATCATTGTTTCATGTATGTATATGTACACAATCTCTAGCATACTACATTTTAAATAACAAGGCACAACTGACACATATACATATGTATATATACTCACTATTTATAATAAACTTAAATACACGTGTGTGTGTGTGTCTATATATATATATATATATGTGTGTGTGTGTGTGTGTGTGTGTGTGTGCATGTATGCATATATGTATGTATATGCGATGTTCAAAGATAACTCTAAAACATAGTCAACATATATATGTGTATATATATTGTTAATAAATAAATTTAACATACATACATGACTTAGGTATATGGATATAGTATCCATTTCCAAATGACTTAATACACACACACATAGTCCCTAGGTGTATGCAAGTAACTCAAATGACAATCCACACACACACAAACACAAGCACGCACACGCGCACACACACACACACACACACACACACACACACACACACACACACACACACACACACACACACACACACACACACACACACACACACACACACACCTAAATAATCAATAGAAAACTTATGACCTGTAAGTTGTTTCTCTACAAATTTTATATATATATATATATATATATATATATATATATATAGTTAGGACATTAATGTAATTTAAATGTAATTATCTAGCTATATAATGCTTTAATTTAAGATAAAACCATGGGTGGTTATTAGTGACATATATACATATATATACTAAGTTTTAGAGCTTTAGATGTATATATACATCTAAAGTTCTAAAACTTAGTCTATATATGTATATATGTCACTAATAACCACCTAGGGTTTTATATTAAATTATAACATTGTATATTCAGATAACCACATTCAAATTACACTAATGTCTTAACACCAAATTGAATTTGTTTGCAATCTTAGGGTTTTTAAGACTATACAGCTTAGTTTTGTGGATGGTCGAGCCATCCACAGGGCTAAGCCTACATTATTTTCTCAAGATTAATACCTTTTCAAAATCCCTAATAATCAAAACCATAACTAGAGATTATTTAATCAAATAAAATTAATTACTTCAATTTCTT
Source organism: Torreya grandis (assembly GCA_037957365.1). Lineage (NCBI taxonomy): Eukaryota > Viridiplantae > Streptophyta > Pinopsida > Cupressales > Taxaceae > Torreya > Torreya grandis. The sequence goes on from JARHVA010005583.1 coordinate 535,240, forward strand.
AAGTCACTTCCAATTATGAAATACAATGAACCAGTCTCTTCCAATTCTTCCCCTACTATGTTATCTTTCTCCTCATTGTCATGTCCTCTTCTCCTCTATGACTTGACTCTTATCCTAGTCTACCACCCAACTCTTTAATATTCAAAATTTCATGCCCATATTCACTTCAACTCGTAGTCCATTCAAAATACTCATTTTATTTCAATCCCCACTAATTTCATAGTTAACTTTTGTTAACCCAAACTAGAAAAGCCCTAAATTCATTCTTTGAATCTCCCTTGAATATTTAATTATTATTTTATTAATTTTAAAAACCTTTCATGTTCAATACTATGTTACACACCTGAGTAAATCACTCTAAAAGTCTGCTTCAAACATTATTAGCAATAATAGCTATCACTTCTATTTCAATGTAATCCAAGCATGTCAACAAGATTAGGTGTAGATATTAGTATAGTCTTAGGTTATAATGTAATCTTTGAAAAAATCGTTTAAAGATAAATAATATCATGATTTTAAAATAATATTGGAACTAACAGTAAAGTGATGATATCTTTTTATCCAAAAATGTAAATTGGATAATTAGTATCCTATCCATAATATTATTATAGTAATATAATTATCACTCTATTACAATTTTATATAAAATATATATGTCTTTTGTTATCTTATTACCTTCGGTCATTTATTGATATTCCCAAATATAGATGATAGAAATTAATGTTTTAAAACATTATAAATAATTTTTTATAGTCTATATATAATAGTAATTAGATATCATCTAAATGGATTTACATTCTTGTAATCATAAACAACATGAATATAGTAACACAATATAGTTATACTATATCATTATGCACTAAGTCTATATAAAATATACACAATATTTATTCCATTTATAAGTGTTAACCATAAACTAATGCTTACTAACACAAAAAATCTAATATCTAAAGCAAATAACATTAAAAATGTACTAACTCAAATAATCCACACAATGTATATAACATATATTAACTAATGTGGTGTGTGCATGGGTTTTAGCATTTCCTTTATCATCCCTCAAAAACTCCATCTATGTCACCCTATTTGATGATTCTCTCCAATCATCATGCTCTGAGGGATTAACTTTCTTGCATTCAACTAATGCCAACAAAGTATTTAGCATGATACATCATGATATATATCATAAAACAGTGATGTAACAACAAATGTAACATAATAACTATGTAAAAAAATCATAATATAGAACTCATAATAATGAAATAATGAAATCCAAATAACATATATTTATCCCATATCATTATATGACTTATAATATAGTTAAAAATTAACAAGTCAATTTAACAACCATAATAATCTACGAATAATTAGGTAAATCAGTGTAGTGAGAAATTAGGATGTAGCAGTGTACATACATAACGGGTCTCTCTAAGGACCAAATCATGATTATATTAAAAAAAAAAAATTATTTCTTTTCATTTTTTCATATCTATGCATATACAAAAATATATTTAATATTGCATAGCACATATATCCCCTAGTTTGGAGGGTAATTCATGACCAACCCATGCCCAAAGTATTTAAAATTATCACCAATTCACTCATGTTGATGGGAGACTATTGGATATATTCATATTACACCATGATAATGGCTATTAGACATAGGGTTGATCTTTTGTGCCTCCCAAAATATGTCCCTAACAAGTTGAATGAGTTAAAAATTGATTATCAGTTATGGGAGGGGATCAACGAAGTTTTTACCGTAATCAATAATAACACATTTCATGGCTCTCATCTCATGATTAGGAGGATGTGTTACACCTTATATAGATAATTTAGATAATATTGTAAGCTAGGATAGCCTATGCATTGGCCACCTTAACTCATATATATTAGGACCCCCATGGTAAGGTACAATAATGCATTCATTAACTTGTCATTTAGTATAGTCATGATCCCTATGATCATGACTTCCTATTTCTCAATGAAAAGGATGATTCCTAAGTATTTTAAGGGGATAGGATGGATAAATTGAATGAAGATTTACTAAAGGGTAATCTAATCAAATCCTTCTATCACAATTGATAAAGCACAATATAGGATCTTACCACTAAGAGGATGGACTGCTTCAAACTTATGGAATGATAGACCTCTTCAACAACCACAAGATCAAAGTTAAGACCCCCAAAATACACCCACTAGATTATAGATGTAAATCATGGGCCAGATGAAGAGGAAACTTTAGCTACTAAAAAATGAATAGAAGATGAGGTTTTTCAGGTTAAAGCACCCATAGTTAAACTGAGGGAAATAAAGAAATAACCTTGGGTATAAATAGTTCATACAAAGGACAAATCTATTGGAAAATAATAGGATCATATATTTATAGACTCCTCTAATTTAAAATACCCTACACCCACTGTTATAACTTTAGAAACCACAACATCCATTTGAGAGTCCTTGTTTTTACCCAAAAAGTGGTAAATTATCTAACTAAAAAAATAACTATATGTTACAAGATGAATTCCAATGTAGGAACCCCTTAGGTATAGACTACAAAAGGACCAAGTCAACAGACACAACCCTTGACTAAAGATCAACCAGTGAATGAAGAAATTGAATAATAACTATAATAAGCCAAAGTATTGAGCTTGTAAGGACTCAAAGGAAAGGCACCCCTTGAGAGTGACCAATCAGGTAAGGATTTGCTTCATACTACTCCCTTAGGTCACTCTCATGTTATCACATTTCAATTTTTCACTTACTTTCCTACTGTGTCACTACCATCATCTAGACCCATATCCCTACTATTTTTGAAACCATTCCTTTGGTTACCACCTCTGTTATTACTACTACCAACCAACCCAATACTCACTTGTCAGTATATTTTACTCAGTTACGTTCACCCATGACTTATTTAGGATCAGTTTAGACAATGATAATGGTATCCACCAAGAAAACTACAAGGAATAAGCTTGTATACACTATCCACCTAGTGCCACATTTGGGAATGTAGTCTGGTCAATGATAATATGGTCTTCCATGGCAAATCTAGCTCTAGAGATTGAGCCTTCAGAACATACCCAAATAGAAGCACAACCTTTAGACACAACATAATTTACACTTCCAAATTGGGCCAAATAACTAGGAGCTTCAACTTCTAAAAGGCTAGACTTAAATATTACTAAGATACCAACTTTGAGCTCATTGTTTGACAAGTCTATTGGATCAGTACAAAGGGTAAAGAAAATAAATATAGAGAACTTTGGACAAATCTTTATTCTATAAGAAAGAGAAGAAGTCTTTTCTCTTTACAAAATAAAAAATAGAAGAATGGCTTAGTCTCACTACATTCAAGACTTTAGGTCCTATATGGAGACCTGTACTGGAGCTTTGATATAAATATATGAGGGTATTGAGTAGGTGAGGAAGTAGCTAAAGAAATAATTAAAGACTCTTAGAGAACAACAATAGGGTATCCATGTTACCTTTGATATTTATCAAGATGTTCAAAATATAGCCTTAAGGCTTTATGAGATATTGGACACTACTAGCTCCTAGAAGACACAATTGGCCCCTCATTTAACTCAAATGGCCAAATTGTTCAAAACTTTTAAAGAAGATGATACCAAATTCAATTTTTTTTAAATACCCCAAATATGACTTTTAGCCATCTTGACCTAATGTCACCCTTGGAGACATCAAATGCATTAAATTTAGTTGTCATCTAGATCTAGGAAGAAAGGTAATGGATAACATTTATTGATTCCTTAGTCTCTAAAATAACTAAACATGAGAAGTAAGCGAGACAAATTTTGGATGAATTAGAGTTAGTGAATGCATGAAATAGCACTAGAAACTAGTGGTAAGTGTTTGATAAAAATTTTTATAAATCCTTATTCAATTTCAATCATATTTTGTAGGGGTTAAATTTGGAATAAATTGAGGTTAATTTGAGTTTTACAAGGAAGAAGGCCTTAGAACTAGAGATCTTTTTGGATAGGCTTTAGAGCCAAAAAAGTTAAACATGCAAGAATAATGACACAAGTTAATAGGGGGAACAAACCATCTCTTTTGGATATGATCATAATAAGATTTCAACATGCTCTTGGGTATAAACATGACCAAGAGATAGAGGTGAAGAAGTCTAGCTCCACCCCATCTACCAGTTCAGCCAATGTGCTAGTTTCAACACCACCTCTATCCACTAGTTTAGCATCACAGAATCTAGTTGTAAAAAAATCATAGATATGTGAATATAAATTTTGTATGAAAGTTTGCATGTAATATTTATTCAAATTAACTATAACTATTTATTATTCATTACATTCATTTTAGAGTTAACTAAAATATTTTGCCGACATGCACATGTTGCATGACTATTGTAATATATGAGTTATAACATGTAGTTTTTTAAATTAGAACTTAAGTTCTAGTAAATATAAAATTTAATATGAAGCTTTACTAAATTTTGAGGATGATACAACCCTTTCCCCAAGTCTTTAAATACATGTAAAACACTCCTTCAAAATATTGGAGTTTTGATCAATACAGTAATAAATCAAGTTATTTATTGTCATGTAACTGTGTTGGTTCTTTCTTCTCCATTTTATATGTTGTTAAGATTTTAGCTTATTTGTATGTGTCAATTCAATAATTTTTAATTGTTAAAAATCTATGAATAATATTTATTGTTATCATTGATGCATACTAATCATTAGTTGTGTAAAACATTTTAAAAATTGGTAAATTTCATTGATTTTAAGCAATTATCTCGGACGACATTGATACTCTAAGGTGCATAGGAGTATCTCCCTTTGGTATAGTTTTATTAGTGTGTGATGTGGATAATCTAGATACCTTCCTAGTCTGAGCTATAATTTCTTAGCTAATAATGTTCAAAAGAAACTCTAAAGAGATCAACCTTCAGATGAGACCACTATGTTTCCTATACCTACTTTCCCTAGACAACTTAACTATGTTTACTTGTGAGTGTGTATTATCTAAAAATAGCAATCATTAGTTTTGTAAATACTCATCCACTAAGTAAATAGCCTTATAAGTGACCCTTTGAGAACATAGGACATTTTCTCTACCTTACCTTTTCCCTCCTTTTTGTGTTTCTTTTGATATGTACCCATCATAGAGTAATTTTCCACCCATCCAACTCACCTAGTGTTTACTTATTTTATAATTCACACATCTATCCATTTACCTAGTTAAATGACAAGAATTTACAGCCTAATATTCTACTAATTAGTTGATTTAACTGCATACCTATAATTTGTGCCTTGGAGTGGAACTTCATTTCCATATAGATCCTAAAATGTTAGAGGCTATCTCATTCAATTTTTATAGTATGCATAAAACCCACATCAATATAATCCATTTTAGATAAGTTCAAGTTCATTAACTCATCATGTTCTAATTATAAATAGTATCACAATGCTTAATAAACAAGCCACTCAAGACAAACATTAAAGTGAGGAAATCAATATATCAATTTAATTAGAAGAGTCCAAAAATTATACAATTATATATATAGTATCATTCCAAAGGTCTTGTAAACCAAGTACTCATAACAGATACAAATCAGTTTAACACTAAAGTTTCAGTAAATAGAAAACATATACTTAAATCCATAGAATATTATCCAATCTCTTTCTTTTGTAAGTATATTACAAGTAGGTTGGTTGATAAAACATTAATAATAAATCATATTTCATCCAATTATTACATAGTAAGAGGCACATCTCTAGGACTAATTAAATAATGGAGGACCAATCAGTCTTCAACGGTGTTCCTCATCCACTCCCAATCATCTATTGGCCATAAGAAGGAAGGCTCACTACCCAACCTTTTGTCATCATTAAGCTACTACTCTAGACACCCTTGAGCTTGAAACTCCCAACTTCGAGCATGTTTACATCACTTGATAAAGGTAAGGGTGGATATCTAAGCCAAGGTATCTTAACACAATGGAAATAACCAAAGAGACTCCTAGTCCTAAATACAAATAAATCAAGCATTCAAATGATTATTCAAGTGAAGTTAAGCATTGAAAAATATAAAATTAGCAATCAATCTTTCACAACATAACAAGGCCCATCAAAAAATTAGAGTAACAAGACAATGTCTCACTTGGTTGCCTCCTTCCAATGGTGATGGGAGAGTTGAACTTACCACTATGAACAGCATAGGAGGACTTTAACTAATACCACTATGACTTCTAAGTAAGGGTTAAACAACCTTCCACCAATACTAGCATAGGAGGACTTTGACACATTACTATCAAGACCTTCATGGGAGGATCAAACAACATTCCATTGTGCCCATCATACGAGGAATTTAATGCGCTACCAATATGAAGATGCTTTTCACACACCACCATCACTCAGTATCACAATAGCATATATGTGTTCACATAAGAAAGCATAAATCATTTCATTCAACTAAGGAGGAACAATCTCTCCAAGGTCCTCAAATGGGAAAGCATTACATGGTGGCCAATGCACAACCATAGGCATGGAAATAAAATAGGAAGAATAAACCAAGTTGTCTTATTCTCATGAAATTAAAAGATCAAACAAGAACAAATCATTTCATTCCAAGGAAAAAAAAACTATAGGTTAAATACCACCTATTGAATTCAAGACTACCTGGACACTATCCTTCAATTATTTACACTAGACTCTCTTCACCAGCTATCCCTCTTTGTTGTTATCTTATGTTTAGTCTCACTTATTTAAAATAGGCAAAATTCCTAAACTAAGGGAGTTCAAATTATACACATAGTCATTCCATAATCATCCAACCACTAGTTACTTGTCTACCCATACCTCATTAATGGATTTTATTTTCCATGTTAAATTAAGGTGCATGATAGATCTTTCAAGCTTTTATGATTTATTCATAGATTCACTTACCTCTTTTTCCACTTGATTCAAGTCTAATGAAATCAATGGAAGATCTGTTAGTCTACCACTAGATATTTTACACATTAGATATAATATATAAAGGCTATGAAACAATAAGTTTTAGAAACTAAGCTTAAAGGATAGTAGCCTAAAACATACTCTAAGTCAAGAAAGGTGACCAATGGTAACTTAGGAAACCAACTACTTAACATAGGTCTAAGAAGGGTTAAATCTCTTTTAGTGATACAACCATGTTTGGCATAGTATCTTTCCTTTATTGGCTTTTTTTTATTCTTACACACTCAATGCACACTTCAAATTCCTCTAACCTAATAGTGGAATCTATGGTATTTATTCAAACAAGGAAATTTCAATCAATTCACCATAGATAATTATTCATGGAATATAAACATCCTTATAGATGATTTTATATGATTCAATACATAAGTAATTACCATTTCATAAGATTAGAAGTAATGATTCAACATGATTTAAGTTAATATATCTCATAGACATAATAGAATTTCATAAAGAGACACTGCATAAATAAATTTAAGCATCATTATTTCATAACTGGATAAATCAATACAAGATCAATAATAGGTCTTTCTCATGGCTCAAAACACATGAAAAACCTTTATAAATCCTTGTATGCCTTAGTTTCATGTGACTTAACAACATAATTCAATAATCAGAACATATAAGTTAAAATGTCATAGTCATCTTTGTAAAAGCTAAATACTATGCAAAATAGGGCCTCCCACACCCTTCCCCTTATGTAGACTTCTACTTAGATATCACTAAAAGAGGTGAGGATAAAAAACCCTTAAATGTGTAGTATTTTCCCAATTTATTTTTGATTCATTATATTTGTCCCAATGGACCTTGACCTAATCTAGGTATTTACCTCGAACAGCTATTATTATACATGCTAAAATCTTGGCATGCTCCAAATTCATAACCTCATCAGTCTTGACCTGTGGTCTCAATGTCCATCACTTGATGCTTAGCTTTGTGGCCATCCACTATTGCATAAATTTTATGACCTTGTCCCACATCATCCACTATCTGATCCAATGTTGGATCCTTCTACTTGTTGGAAATTAATGGTTATAAGGGATAAAAACATTCATAATGATTAGGTGATCCAAAAAAAATTTATACATCCCCTCTATTGGTCTCACCCAAAGGAGGTTCCAATTAGTTTTGGTTCTAAGGATGTTGTTATCCCTAAAGTTCTCGCCTATTCTAGTTGTTGAGTTTGCACATTCTTGGTTTGTTGATAGTTTTGAGGTCCAACCTCACTTCATATTTGGTGGTCATTTTCTAACTAGTTCTCATTTTGACTATGGCCAAAATAGTTACTCTCTTGTTGTTGTTATAGGTGTCTATAGTTTGATTGTTTTTCTATCCAACATCTCCTAGGTATAGGTTGTACAATTTACAACCTTGATTCATACTGAGATTGTAATTTTCCATGAAATTTCTCTCAATCATCCTGATTATTTCCACAAGAATCCTCAACCAAATAGGACTTTTCAAATACTATTTCCAAGGTTGAGGGATATAAAATACAAATTGCAATAGCTAGGTCTAGATTCATGCCTATAATGAACCTAATCACTTGAATAGTTTCATCCATATAACCCTACACATACCTAATCAAAACCAAAAAATGGCACTCCTACTAAGCCATAGTACCACTCCCTTGTCTAAGGTCATGAAAATCATCCACTTTTTTTGTAGATAATGAGGGGATAGGTAATTTGCTCTTAAATTTTCCTCTAACAATTCCCAAGTGATGGAAGTTATTGTTAAGTGGAGAGTTTGTTCTTCTTCTTCCCATCACATATTAGTTGCATCCATGAGAATATGGGTTCCCAAATAAGGTTTCCCATTGGAGTCACAATCATTTAAAGACAAACATCATCTCATGCTAAATAACCATGATTATATTACAAATCCTTCCTAAGTAACATCAAATGTGGGTGGATGTAGTTTGATGAAGTCATTTACTAATTCTTTAGGTACAAGATTAATAGGGTATTCTAAGTCTCACATCTCTCATTTATCACCATGGTGATGTGATACACCTCCATCATCCTAAAAATGGTTATGATGAGGGATCCTAGACCTCTCTCTTTCAATTGATCTTTGATCATCCTAGGAATTCAGTGGAGATTGAATCTTTGCCTCATCTTATACTATAGGAAATATCTCTTGTAGAACATACCTCATCTCTTGCATAGCTAAGAGGATTTGGTGTCCAATTTAATTCAGTCTTAGCTAATTAAGAGGCTCATGCTCACTAATGTAATTATCATCATGATGTGCTTGACATTTTCTTGTCATTCTACATACCAATAGGTAAGACATTAGAACCAATGTAAAAAATTAGAAGGATTAGAGTAACTTAAAATAACATATCTCTTGGTCTTATAACTTGGGATTTGATACCAAAATGCTATGTCCATTTTTTCTTCCCTTAAAGATAGGCATAACACACAACTATAGTGAAAAAGAAACCAATTAACATGGATAGATGCCAAAATACATTCAATCACACATGAAAATATGAATCTTATAACTACAATTAACCTTAAAATGCATGTAATACATTAATTAAGAAGCCCACAATACCTAATTTTTTTGACCAAGAATTAAAAAATTCCTTCACAAGCTCATGCCTAATAACAAATATGTTTATGACATTGAGATGGCCATTATTTTAAACTTAGTTCATAGCTAATGTAGTTGACATCCACATGTCCATTTTGATAGGTTTCAATGCCACACTAGTTTCACTTAAGGCTCCTAAGGACCTTTTTTACCAAGTGGTGTTCTCTCTCTTACCTATTGTTCTAAAAAAAAATTACTTTAGCACATGTAACTATGGGACTATGAAATATTGGGATGATTCCACATGGATACATACTACTAGCTTGATATCCTAGAGGCTTTAACCTCTATAAAAATTGATTGTGTACCATCAAAATGATATAATGTATCAACATACTACTAGCCCTATATCTAGAGGCAAGCTCCTTATATAATCATCCACAAGATTATGGGTTATTAGGGTGATACCACATGGAAACATATAACTAACCCACTATCCTAAAATTAAACTTACTATATGGTCATCTTTGGGATCATGGATCATCAAGATGATGACATGTGGTAACATCTCACTACCCCAATGGCCTAAAAGAAAACTTCTTGTATAGTCATCTCCTAGATCACAGTCATTAGGATGATGCCACATGATAGCATCTTGTTATCCTATAGGCTTAGTGTCAATCATACAATAAAATAATATGATATCACCCCCAAGTTATTTATAAGATGGCATGTGGCTTCATTTGAACCACTTCACAAAATGTTTCAAAATCAACTAAGGCAAAGGATGTAATGAAAGGTTCCAACTATAAATCCTATAAGGTAAGGCACTATGCAAGGGAACCCAATGAATAACTAAGGGAAAATATTATGTAATAAAACTATGCAAGTAAACTCTTCAAGTACTTAAGGCAAAACACTATATAAGGAAGCTTGCCAAATGGTTTTGGCTAAGACAAAGGCAAAACCAAGTGTAGTTGAAGTCATGACTCAACTAAGACACAAGCTAAAATAAAACTTAGAGATGACTTGGAAAGTTAGGAATCAACTAAGGAGAAGGAAATTCTTACACAAATCAAGTCTTCCTTAGAATATATTTTATTAAGCAAATCCATCATTGCATAAGCTATCAAACAAGTAGATACCTAAGCAAATAGTCTTTCAACACTAAACCAATATTTTCATTGGTTTAGCCAAACATGAAAACCATCCAAGAGACTTGTCATTTCATTAAAAAATAAATGGTTAAAAATTAATCCAATCATAATAAGGACTATTTTTAATGCTCATCTGAATGATTATACTGATAAGGCCCAAGGCACAATTCATCTATTAAAGCTGAGAGAACAACAAGAGATTTACTTAAAAAAAGAAAAACTCAACATCAAAGGTTTGGTTTGTAGGACCTTATTAAATAATTAAGCCTTAGAGAGGGTGACCTTAGTCAAACCTAAAAGATTCATTCCTTTATAAGAACATATAATAGATATAATCTTCTATTTAAAATCTTTTATTATTGAATGTCTAATTTCTGGATGGTTCTAACAAGAACCTACTTACTCGCCTATTATCATTTCCATGAAAACATTTCACCAGATAATATCTTAACCATAAAACATCAAAATGTAGTTCACTTTTCAAGTTATATTTTTATTCCCAATAATAATTTCCAATCTATATATATGAGTTTTACTCCATTTTAGATAAGTTCAATTTCATTAACTCATCATATTTTGATAATAAAGAGAGGCACAATACTTAATAAATAAGCCACTTGAGACAAAGATTTAAGCAAGGAAATCAATATGTCAATTTAATTAAAAGAGTCCAAAAAGGTTAAATAATATTTTATACATATAAGATCCTTCCCAAGGTCTTGTAAACCAAGTATTCATAATAGATACAACTCAATTTAACACTTAATTTTTAGTAAATAGAAAATAAATATTTTAATCCATAGTTAGAATATCATCCAAAATATTTATTTTATAAGTATATTAAAATCATGCTAGTTAATAAATAATTAATAATAAATCAAATATCATCCAATTATTCACATAAAAAGAGGCACATCTCTAAGCCTAATTAAATAATGGAGGACTAGCAGTCTTCAATGGTGGTCCTCATCCACTCTAAAGCATATATTGGTTATAAGAAGGAAGGCTCACCACCCAACCATTTTTAATCACTAAGCTACTACTCTTGGTATCCTTGAGCTTGAGATTCCAAAATCTGATCATGTTTATATCACTTGGTAAAGGCAAGGGTGGATATCTAAGCTAAGGTATCTAAACATAAGGAAAACACCATGCACCACCTAAATTATTATTCTTAGTTCTTACCCAAAGAGACTCTCAATCCCAAATACAAATCAAATAAACATTTAAAATATTTTTCAAAGTGAATTTAAGCATTCATAATTATAAAACTATCAAGCAAGCTTTCATAGCATAATAAGGTTTTCCAAAATATTGGAGTAACAAGAGGATGTCTCAATCTATTGCTTCTTGCCAATGGTCATGGTAGAGTTGAACAACATAACACTATGACTAATATAGGAAGACTTCAAAGGCTACCACTATAAATTCCATGTAAGGGTTAAAAAACCTTCCACCATGCCCAACACAAGATGAATTTAACACATTATTATCACAACCTTAATGGGAGGATCAAATAACCTTCCATTGTGCCTAACATAGGAGGAATTTGATTCACTACCAACATGAATATGTTCCTCATAGACCACCATCACCTAGTGTCATAAAAACATATATGTGTTTATATAAGAAATCATAAATCATTTCATTCAACTAAGGAGGATCCTCCTCTCCAAGACCTTTAAACGAGAAAGCACTACATGGTAGCCAATGCACAACCATGGACAAAATAATAAAGTAGGAAAAATAAACCAAGTAGTCTTATTCTCTTGAAAGAAAAATATCAAAGAATAAAAAAAATCATTTCATTCTATGAAAATAGATAAAAACATAGGTTAAAATAAATCCCACCTATCAACTACAAGACTGCCTGGGCACTATCCTCCACTTGTCTAGACTCGGCTCTCATCACCAATTAGCCTTATTTGTTGTTATCTTATACTCAGTCTAACTTATTTCTTAAATTATGTTTTCTCCATGTTCAATTAAGGTGCATCATGGATTTTGAAAGATTTTGTGGTTACTTTATATATTCACTTACCTATTTTTCCACTTGATTCTAGTTTAATAAAATCAATAGAAGATTTATCGAATGACAACTATAAATTTTAGACATTAGCTACAAGATCTAAATACTAAGTGACAAAAAGTTTAAATAATTAGGTTTAAAGGCTAGCCACCTAAAACATACACTAATTCAGGTCAGGTGACCAATGATAACTCAGGTAATTGACTAATTAACATGTGTCTAAGAAGGGTTAAATCTTTTTTAGTGATTTAACCATGATTGGTGTGGTCTCTTTCTTTCATTGGCCTTTTTATTATTCATGCATACTTGATGCACACATCAAATTCCTCGAACCTAATGGTCGAAGCCATGAAATTTATTTAAACAAGGAAATTTAAATCAATTAACCATAGCCAATCATTCATGGAATATCAACATCCATGTAGATAATTTCATATGATTTAATACATAAGTATTTTCCAATCCATAAGCTTAGAAATAATTATTCAACATGATTTAAGTCAATATATCTCTTAGACATAATTGAATTTTATAAAGAGATATTCCATAAAGAAATGTAAGCATCATTCTTTCATAAGTTAAGAAAATAAGCAAAATTGATAATAGGCATTTGTCATGGTTCCCAACACATGAAAATCCTTCATACATCCTCACATGCTTCATCTAGATGTGACTTAACAACAAAATTCAATAATCAAAAAATATAAGTCATGATTTCATAGTCATCTTTGTCAAAGATAAGCATTTTACAAAACAGGGCCTTACACTAATGAGTTACTTCCATGTGGCTTCTATATGTCCTCCTAAGAACTTTATATTTTGGATTTACTTCTTCCACATGTAACTCCTCATCTCTTTACACTTTTAATATCTTTACATTCTTCACCAAGTAATTATTGCATAAAAGAGCTAATGATAATTCCTACTAAAGGGAGAGCTTTTCCTTCATTCTTCATGATTTTTGCAAGACCCCTAACTCATTCACTATAAAGGCCTAAGTCTTTGTATATTGTGTTGTAATGATTTGTGTTTAGGATTTGACCTTCAAAAATTTTATTTTGAACTTGGTTTTCATAAGTTTTTCCATTGAAACTTTTGTTCCAAACTTGGGCTTTGTAAGTTTTTTCGTCATAACTTTTGTTCTAAACTTAGTATTCATAAGTTTTATCTTTAAGCCCTAGCACAAAACCTCTAAATTTTAATCTTATCTTTTCCAACTTTTGTCTTAGCCTTTATAACTTTTGTTGTCATAAATTTTGTCTAAGAATTAGTTTTCAGAACTTTTAATCAAACCAAAAGTTTTGATTAGTATTCACAACATTTTTTCCAAAAGGAAAAAAAAAAATTAAAAATCTCATGAAATCTTTGATCTTTCAGTAGAATTTAATTCATGAATTTTGTTCTAAATTTCCTATCCTTCAAAAATTTTATCATCAAAACTTTTGTTTGGAAAAGTTTCAACAAAATCATAACACTTTTTTTGAAGACCCAATACTTGAATGATTTTTGTGAAGTATTCAAAACTTTTGTCTTCTTCATGACTTTTGTTGTTCATACTTTGCACAAAATTTTTGACTCATTCTTGGAATTCTCTTGAAGATTAAAAGACATAGACAATTCTCACAAAGTCTTCAGGTTTTTCTAGGATCTCCTTCATGCAAAACCTCTTATTACTCTTTTGGCAAAAAACATGAAGGCCAAATTCTTTGGGTACCTGTGGACATAATATGAAATGTATAGTCAATAATTTAATTTTAAGAAGAATTGGATAAACATTTAAAAATAAATAGTTAAGGTAAAACCTGAAAAGTGGCTAAGTATAAAGTGAAGCAATGCATAGACTTATCCATTTTGATTGATTCAGAAGCCAATATCATCAGTTTATATGAGAATCAACTAGGTTAAAAAGTAAAACCTTATAAATATTTAGTCATTTAGATTAGAATAATAATCTAAATGGATCAAATTCCTTGGGAAAAGGAGTAACAAAAATATGAAACAATTAGATAATTTATATAAACCTAAGGTGAAATATCCTAAAAGGAAGTTTCAAATGGGTTTTCAAAACACAAGCAAACAAATAGGTTAAGACTTAGCAGATTTATGAAAAATTAGATATTAAAATTAAAGTAGTCCTAGATGTGAATTAGACTTAAGAACTTATGATGAACATTTGATTATCTAGACTTAGTTAAAGTAATGAAACACATTCAAGTTTCAAATCTTCACACCTAGCAAAATAGGCATTCCCAAGAAGGATTTTTTAGACAAGTAACCACAATGAATACATAAAAGTTATAATATTAGACTCCATAGTAGAAATAGGGTCCCCATTTTTAGTTTGAAAATGGGGCATGTTATGCAATAAAAAATAATATTAGTATTCTAGATCAGTCATCAGATTCTATAAATTACACTTTTATAATTGTAGACACTACCATTAGATCTAGACACTACCATTGATGTTAGTGTAGGTTGTGACATAGGTGTCTAGTATGAAATAATGATTAGATCTCAATGTAACCAAATTTGTTGTTTTGGGTTTTATGTCACATTTATGATGATATTTAGATCTAGTATATAGATCATCTGTCTTTTTTAATTGATCAAACCCTATATCTTCAGCCTCCTTCACCCTTAGAATGAGTTTGTTAAAAATGGGTTAGTAGGTTCATCATGTTGAGCTTATCTCAATGACCCTTCTATCATCAATCATTACCTACATATGTAATAATCCATGTATATCTTAAAACTTATGTATTTCTCCCATATTTATTGAAGTATGTGTGCATAAGGGTGAAATATATAATATGAATAAACATGTAGTGATCTAGTTTCTAACTTGATAAATATCACTCATGGGATACTCTTTTAATGTTTGATAATTTTTTTATGATTTCTCATATGACTTATAAATAAATATGGATGAATAGGGTAGAATAACTTAGTTGTGAACTTGATTGAATGATATTTGGTAGGTGTTTGCTTGTTATTTTCTAGATGATGAATGATAAGGCTTAGACTTATATTTATACCATGTCATTTGAAAATATCTTGCAATAGGGTTCAATATGAAAAATAGGTTGACCCATATGTTTTCAAAAAATTTAAATTTAGAATAATTTTATAACTAGGCACTAGATAAGTATCTAGACACTACCATTGGTGATAGTGTCCCTCTGTGGTCAAAGTGTCAAGAGGGATAGAAATAGGTATGTATTTGAAACTAATGGTGAAGGATGTTTACCAGGTTTTAATCTTTTTTTTTAGTTCTTGAGACTTGGATCATTAGAATGATATGGATCAAACTAAGAGATAAGCATTTAAGCACAATGATATGGATAATGCGAGCCTTTTAACAAGAAGGAGGTGTAGAATGGAAGGCTATAGACCTAAATTATATTTTACAAATGTATAAGACTAAAATGTCATTAACATTTAGTTCTAATATTTAAATATATCATAAAATGAGTAACCTAATGAATGGAGTAATGTCATTATATGTGTATTCTTACTTGATCCATTATCAACTAGTATAAAATGAATGAGTTGATACATAAGGCATGAAAATTAGAATCAACATCCATTATCTCACTATCATCAAAAGGTGATCATAGGATGTGGTTTTGGTTTATAAATTATTGTACTAGTAATTCCATCTAATGGATGATCATATGACTTAGGAAGTGGATATGCATTATAGGTATGATGTGCTATTGAATTTTCCTTTTTTATTTCATGATCTAGAAATGGATCATTGATAATATTAAACTTGGCATTTTTATTTTTTTGAGGCTTAGTTTCCTTTATAAAAGTTCCTAGCTCAATGACGTTATTATCGATAATATATTGAATAAGTTGTTTGAGCTTGAAACATATGATAGTAGAATGACCATTGCATCTATGGTAATCACAATACACATTATTATGTTTAACCCTAAAAATATATAGATTGAGGGTATCTAGGGTTAAATGGCTATAGATATCCTAGGGCACAAGTGTGATAAATTGTCTCTATATTAGCCAATTAGATGCTAAACTTAGATATAACATAGGTTAAATTCATTAAATTAAGATAGGATAAAAAAGAGTAAATATAACTATGATAGATATGGAAATGACAAAGAAATAATATGTTTATCTGGTTTTTATGTTGATATAGCTCTAGATCTATAATAGGTAGGAATTAAATTATAAGATGATTTTGGGACAATTTTTATATTCTACATTGGGTACCTCTAGATCTACACACACTAGTGTAAGCTTAGGATAGCTACATTGATACTAATATCTAAACCTAACATAGGTGTCATGTATGGAATACCTACTAAAAAATCATGTGACCACTTGGATACTTTTTGTTTTATCTTCACATTCACTATGGACCATTTAGATATGGTCATGGATTGTTGATCCTCATGAAATTAAAAAACCCTAATTCTTCATCTTCATAGCAACCTTAAGTAAAAATAGGTTAGTGGTAACATGGTGTTGATTTGACCTCAAATACCCCTCTATAAATGAGTGATACCTACATATATAATACTCTTAAGAAGGACTCAAACTGATGTAGTTTCCCTTACATGTTGGTTATGTGTGAATCATGTAATATGTGGAAAGAAAGTACAATAGTGACCTAGCTTGTAACTTGGAAAATATTTATTTTGGGTTTATCTTTTAATACTTAAAGCCTATGTATGTTTTTCCCCTATGATTGATATTAGAATAGGAAAAAATAGGGAAGTTTTTCTTTATCAAATACTTGATTTAATGATTTGATAAGTTACCTAAGGTCTTTTCTAGGTTTTCTAGGTTAGGAATGAATGAGGGTTGATCTTGTATTCATATCAATCCCTTTAGATAATTCACTTTCATTTAATCACATAGGCAAACCATTAAGATAAGTATCATTTACAAATTGGATGACTTTAGGTCACTAGATAATTACATCAAAGCAGGACACCTACATCAATGTCGGTATCTATCCGGGATGCTAATATTTAGAGAACAAAAAAGTAGGTATAGACTCAGAACTTGTAGAGGTGGAAGATAAGTAGGTTTTAAACATTTTGTAAAAGATATAAGGTTTGGGTCATTAACATAACACTGGTCAGACCAATAAATAGGCCAAAGGGCACAAAATAAAGCAACTACGAGACTATAAAAGTGGGAAAGGTCTATAACTAAAAGGAATATCCAAGCTCTGAGTTTGCTAAGTAGATAAGATTGAGGTGTTATATAATCCATAATTATCATCTACATTACCCCACTTTAATCTAGTAATGAATCTGTTAGTTTAAAGGAGAATAAATGCATACTTGGGTGTGTATAGCATACATTACCTTTGCTTGAGTCCAACTTGAGTGCCTTTTTGGTGACTGACCTACAACCAAGAGCATGTTATAGTACATAATTAGTGTATATAATCTAAAATTGAAAGTATTGAAAATATTAAAATTGAAAGAGCAAGGTTTAAGAGTACAACTATGTATCGATATAATCACCTTTTCTATTAACAAGTTAATTTGAAATATGTATCATTATAAGGCTCTAAAAATAATATTATGAAAAATATATAGAAATATACAAAGTGCATATATATATATATATATATATATATATAAGGAGATAGAGAGAGATATATATTGTAACATTCCCTAAACCTTGAAGAAAAGGTGAGTTGCTACCTAGAACTTGAGATTGGATCAATTGTGTAATCCAATCATTATTATAACCTAGTGATCATGAGTGAACAAATTCAAATCATATTATAAAATTAGTAAGGCTAGATGATACAATCAAGTATAACTTGAAAACTTGGCAAGATTGAATGATTTAATCACCTCAAATATACCAAAATCAAACCAACTACTATAGTATATTGACTCGATATAGTATATAAAAGTAAATCCTAGTGGGTGATGACAGTCACTGAGATTATTTTAAAATTTAAAACTAAATTGGATTTTTTAATATTAGGTGCACATCACTTAGCATATGAACCTTAGATATGTCTCATGTTGAAATTGTGTATAACAATGATACCAAATGTATAAAATTATTCCATAAATGTGAATCTAAATTATATAATTGTGTGATTTGGCCACTTCAAAAAATATGTAAGTGTGGATAACATGATTATAAAGCATGATCCCACTATATAGATAGAAATATGAAAATTGAAATAAGTGACAATATGGAGAACATGTTTCCAAATCATGCCCCCAATGAATCTAGGTTTGCCTAATACTAAATAGGTGTGGAGAACATGCTTTCAAAGCATGACCCATTGAATCTAAAAACTATGAGATTATGTAAGCCATGCCTATATGACATGCCCCCACTAATATCCCCCTTCCTTTGAGGTGAGGAAAAAAATATAAACTAGTAGTTATCTCACCTCAAAAGGATAAAACAACTATAGAATCTATGAATGTAACTATTGAACATATAGAATAACATGTCTATTAATTGTATCATTGAAGTTTGTACAACAATTTGATAATATTAATGCCTAATATGCATGATAAATATAATGGAAAGATATAGATAATAACAACACAAGGTCAACAAAAAAATCAAGTAGAAAAGAAAGATCACTCAAAATCAAGTCAACATACAATGGTAGAAGGAGATTGCAAACAAGGGGCATGTTCAAATGCCACATAATCAAATGGACATTACTTATTAAAATGTCTATAAAATCAAGGATGACATATTCAAATGTCCATACAATAAATAATGACATATTCAAAGGTCAAAAAACACACACATAAGAATGGGGGTCATAAGTAATTGAGCATATTCAAATGCTCAAGAAATCAAGATAATATCAAGGTAAGACACTCAAAAAAATCATAAAGAAAAACATAAGTAACTATCATAAACATATAATAGTATCCCAGGGATCCATTGTGTTAGCGAAAAATGTCAAGTGCATAACGTACCAAGTAACCTATGAAATATATAATCATGGATAAAGTCATGTGTAAGTAAATATATGAGCATAAAACATGAAAATATAAATTTACCATAGAGTGATATAACTTGGAAGTATCATGATCATATAGGTGGATTCCCCCAATGTCCATATTACATGAGTAGAGGGAAGGCCCAACATTTGAAATACAAATAGATCATGTACTTGTGTATGCATGTATTACACTAAAGTATAAGCATGTCACACATGTGTTTTTAGGATTAATTGGCATTCCATCAATTAACATGGAACTAAGACATGGATCGCAAGGAGCTAATATAACATGTTTTATGTTTAAAATATTTTTGGATTTTTTAATGTTATTTTTAATTTTTTAGTATTTTTAAAATATTATAACTTTTATATTCCCAAGTGAGATGTGTTGAGTGTAGGATCACCACTATAAACTATGAAATGTATCCTCTTCTTTAGGGATAAACAATGGCTTGTGTGATGCCCTTGCATTCTATAGTATGCATAATAGTATTTGGATCTATGTTTAGGAAGTACACAAGGTCATTTGATCACTCTATTTTGAAGCATTTATCTTAGAATTTCACTTGGTCTCTTAGTAACCTTTCATCACTTTTGAAACCATTTATTTTGTATGTATTTTGTTTCAGATTTATATTTGGATATGAAACCTTGTTTAGCACGATATTGGTAGATGAGGGTGCAAACACATAATTAATACTACCATGTGTTGTATTTTACATGTATGCAATCTGATTTTGTAATTCTTTTATTAATTTTTTAATATTGTTGATTTGATATTTTAGGTCATCACAACCACAAACCCTAGGTGTTTGAGATTGATTACCTTAAATTCAAACTATAGGTTTGGCCACCTTACCCCTTGGATAAGTGATATCCTATACCTAGTTATAGATATTGGAGATATCACTTTACTTAGGGTTAAGATGAGGAAGAGGCCCCTTTTTGTCCATTTGAAATGTTCTAAATACTAAAATGAGAATAGGCTAGAAGAGACACACAAACTTTAGGGATCAATCCATTTTATTCATGTATTCTTTAGATTTTAGAAACAAATTGATTTTGGAAACATATTTTAGTAAATTATAAATCATAAAAATTAACAAGTTTATTTAACACCTTATTAGTTCCATGAAAAGACACATAGGTTGAGTTCACAAAATGTTTAACCCTAAACATATCTAGATTGAGTTTATCTAGGGTTGAAGGGGTAGACATAACCTAAGGATCAAGGGTTATAAACTATCTCTATATTATGCCAATTAGATTCTAAACTTAGATATAACATATGTTAAATTCATTAAACTGAGATAGGCTAAAATAGTAAATAAAAGTATGTTAGATATGTAAATGACAAAGAAATAATGTAGGTAGGTAATTTTAATGTTGATATAGTTTTAAATATAGAAAACGTAGGAAGAAAACTAGAAGAGGATTCTAGAAGAATCTTCTAATTCTAAATTTTGTGCCTCTAGAGCCACATACACTAACATCAAACTAGGATAGTTGTATCGATGTTACTATCTTAACTTGATGCAAGTGTCTCATATAGAATACGTACCAAAAAAGGTTGTAACCACTTAGAATCTTTTGGGTTTAACTTCACCTTTTCTCTAGTGCTTTCAAACATGGGTCATGGATTGTTGTTCTTCATGAAATTAAAAAAATCTAGTTCTTCATATTTATAGTGACCTTAGGATAAAATTAGTTATTGGGAACATGGTGTCTATCTGATCCCAAATACCCATTTGTCAATAAGCACTAATTACATAGGCAACACTCCAAAGAGGTCCTCGGACTAATGTAGTTATCCCCTACATATTTACTTATGTGTGAATAATGTAATATGTGTAAAGCAAGTACAACAGTGACCTAGATTGTAACTTATAAAATATAGCTCTTTTGATACTCCTTCAATACTTAATACACATGTATGTGTTGTCACTATCACTAAAATTAAAATAGGAGAAAATAGGGAAGCTTTGTTTTGATAAGTTGCATTAGGTATTTTTTATGTTTTATAGGTTAGGAATGAATTAGGGTTGATCTTGTATTTATGTCAATCCCTTTGGATAATTGACTAACATTAAAGAATTTAGTCCAACCATTAGGATAAGTTTCATTTGAAAATCGAATGACTTAGGCCATTAAAAACCTACGTTAGAGTATGACACCTATATTGATGTAGGTGTCTATCTAAGATGTTAGTGTCTATGGAATAGGAAAGTAGGTACATACTTAAAACTTGTAGAGATGGAAGATAAGTAGTCTTTAATCATTATGATAAATATAGAAGGTCTAGGTCATCAACATAAGACTGGTCAGACCAAGAGATAGGCTAAGGGGAACAAGATAGAGTAGATGCAAGACTTATGAAAGGGGAAAAGGTCTAGAACTAAGAATAATAACCAAGGTCTAATTTTTCTAAGTATAAAATATTGAGGTGCTATATAATCCATAAATACCATCTACATCCCTCTTTTTTAATCTAGTAATGAAATTACTAGTTTAAAGGAGAATAAATGTGTACCTGAATGTGTATATCACACCTTGCCTTTATTTGATTCTTGAGTGCTTTATTAGTGACTGAACTAAAATGAAGAGCATGTTACATTACATAATCAATGCATATAATTAAAATTGAAAGTATTGAAAAGATTGAAATTGAAAGAGCAAGGTTTAAGAGTACACTTGTGTATTGATGTAACTACCTTTCCTATTAGCAAGTTGATTTAAAATTTGTATCATTGTAAGGCTCTAAAACTAATATTAGCACAAATATATATAAATATATAAAGTTAATATATCTAAGGAGATAGAGAGAGATATTGAAAGGCACATTCCCCCAACCTTGGTGAAAAGGTGAGTTTCCACCTAATAATTGATATTGGCTCAACTATGCAACCCAAACATACCTATAACCTAGTGAACATGAGTGAACAAATTCAAATCATACTATAAAATTAGTAAGGATAGATGATATAATCAATTCTACCTTGAAAACTTTGAAAGATTGGGTGATTTAATCACCTCAACCATACCAAAATCAAACCAACTACTATAGTATATTGACTCAATACAGTCCATAAAAGTACATCCTAATGGGTGATGACAGTCCCTAAGAGTATTGTTAAATCTAAAATTGAATTGGATTTTATAATATTAGGTGCACATTTCATATCATATTCACCTTAGATATGTCTCATTTTGAATGTGTATAATAATGGTACTAATGTATAGAATTATTTCACAACTATGAATCTAAATTATATAACTATGTGATTTGGACAATTTAAAAACTATGTAAGTCTGGATAACATTCTTCAAAATAATTCTCCCACTATTTATGTAAAAAATTGAAAACTAAAATAAGTGCCAATGTGGAGAACATGTTTCCAAATCATGCCTCCATTGAATCTGGGTGTGCCTAATACTGAATAAGTGTGGAGGATATGTTTCCAAAGCATGCCCCCACTAAATGTAAAATTTTTGAATGTGTGGAATCCATGCCTATATCACATGCCCCAACTAAATCTTAAACCTATGAACATGTAGAATCCATGCATATATGACATTCCCCTAGTGAATCTAAAAACTATGCTAAATGTGGAGGACATACCTCGATGACATGGCCCCATTGATATCGCATCCCCTACCTTGAGGTGAGGGAATAATATAAATTGATAGTTACCTCACCTCAAAAGGATAAAACAAATATACAATCTATGAATGTAACCTTTGAACATATAGGATAACATGTCTTGGTAAATATATCATTGAAGCACATAGAACAATGTGATCATATAAAGGCCTAATATGCATGATAAATATCATGGTAACTTCTAGATAGTAACAATACAATCTAAATAAACAAATTAATCACACAATCAATTCACTCAAAATCAAGTCAACATACAATGGTCTAAAGAGAACACAAACAAGAGGCATGTTCAAATCCCACATAATCAAAGGGACGTGACTTATTTAAATTTCCATAAAACTAAGGATGACATATTCAAATGTCCATATAATAAATAATGACATATTAAAATGTCAAATAAAGCACCAATAGGAACAGGGGCCATAATCAAAGTAGAATATTCAAATTCTTGAACAATAAAGACACTTAATAAGTTCATAAATGAAAGCATAAACATATCATATTAGCCCATGGATCCAATGTGTTAGAAAAAAACATCAAATGAATATCATATCAAATATCTTATGAAATATATAATCATGGATAGACTCATGTAAGTACATATATGCACTAAAAACATAGAAATATAAAGTGACCATAGAATGATATAACTTTAATGTATCATAATCATATAGGTAGATGCTACCTAATGTCCATATGAAATGAGTAGGGTGAAGGCCCAACATCTAAAATAGGAATAGATCATGTATATGTGTATGCCTGTATCACACTCAAGTAAAAGTGTGACACACATGTGTATGTAGGATTAACTAATATATAACCCATTGACATGGAACTAACACATGGATGCCAAACATCTAATAGAACATGTTTTATGATGAATTTTTTTTTTAGATTTTTTACTATTTTTTTATTTTTTTGGTATTTTTTGGAATATTGGAAATTTTATGTTCCCAAGTGATATGTGTCGAGTGTATAATCACCACTATTAAATATTTAGTGTATCCTCTTCTTTAAGGCCAAACAATGGTCTTTGTGATTCCCTTGCATTCTATGATATGCATAATAGTATTTGGATCTATGTATAGGATGTACATGAGGTAATTTAATCACTATGTTTTGAAGAATTTCTCTTAAAATTTCACTTGGTCTCTTAGTAGCCTTATGGTCACTTTTGGAACTGTCAAATTTTTATGTATTCTATTTTAGCTTTTTATTTGGATTTGAAACATTGTTTGGCACAATATTAGTAGATGAGGGTGTAAACACATAATTAATAATATCATGTGTTATATTTTACATGTATGCAATTTGATTTTGTAATTCTTTTATTAATTTTATCATAATTGCGATTTGATGTTTTAGGGCTTCATAAACACAAAACCTAGGTATTTGATATTGATTACCTTCATTTTAAACTATAGGGTTCGCCACCATACCCCTGAGATAAGTGATAGCATAGACCTAGTTAGAGGGATTAGAGTTGTCACTTTCCTTAGGGTTTGGAGTATGAAGAGGCTCTTCTTTGTCCATTTGAAAATGCTCTAAATACCAAAATGAAAACAAGATAAGATATACACACAAACTATAGGGAACAATTCATTTTGTTGATGTATTCTATAGATTTTGAAAACAAACTAATTTTGGAAACAAATTTTAGCAAATTATAAATAAAAAACAAAAAAAAAATTAGAACACCCTAGTAGTTTCATGAAAAGACATAGAGGTTGAGTTCACCAAATATTTAACCCTAAAAATATATAGGTTTATGTTATATATGGTTAAAGTGTGATGGTAATCTACATAAATTTACCATCATACTAGGATCACTTTTTATTTTATTAGGCCTAAACTATCTCTGATTAGCCCAAAACTCATATTCACACACTCTATTTGTCTTCAATCTAACTTTGAGGTCTTACTTCATTTCAATATCTCAGTTTATATCCATTTATGGATAATTTTTATAGATTTAAACCTTTCTCTGGTTATTTAAAGTATGATTATTTATATTTATTCAAATGAATGACACTGGTCAATAGATGTCATCAATCCTTTCTATCTCCATCTCAAGTTTTGACTTTCTATCTTGACATTATATATCTCAAGTGTCTAATATTTTTTATTCAGTGATATTGTATTTTAACCAAAACAAAAATGTAAAAACCTTCAAACCACTTGATAGATACCCATCAAATACTAGCTTTCACCTTCCATTAGGTGGTGTTGGCACCACTTTGTGAGCCAAGCATGCATCAAAGACATGTTAATGTTAGATCTATAACTTAGTGGACTCTCTCTCTTTCAATGGATGAATGTTTTATATATGTAATGTGTGCATTCGTACTATATGTGAATTATAATAAATTATTGAGTGCATTTATAAACTATCTATCAAATTTTATCAATGATGTAAATATCTTTTAATGAATTATGGTGTGGTCATATTCAGCCTCTGTATTTTAATCAGACTATACCTTGTGACAAAACATCAATACAAAACTAAGATAATTCTCTCAAACTTTAATATCCCTCTACATTAACCATTAATTTTCCAAATTTTGATCATCAACCTATGTAAAATTTGAATATATATGTCTTTCTTAGACTTGTCCATCTTTATGATTTTATAAACAAATTAAAACATATGTAAATACTCATACCAAGGTCATTACGTTCTATCAATTATGATTGATGACCAATCTAGAAAATACAAACACAAACCTTAATTGTTGAATGTTCTATCAGATGGAAATTTATAGGTTGATAGTCTTCATAAGGGTGGATTTCCTTTTCTAAGTACTAACATAGCTTCTTTGGAATTAAAGACACTTTTCATTAGTTCTAAAATTCATTCACTCAATTACCATATGATATGCTCCTTCAACTTGAACATGTAAAAACATTTTTACTCTATTGTATTTAATGGTGGAATTGACATTTAAATATTGTCTACCTATACCTCTGATTTGACTGCATTTTCATGACTCTTTCAATATTTTCAAGACTCATACAGTTTTTATAAACTTGGGTGGCATTGACTCTTACAAACTACTATTTGAAACAAAAATACATACATACAAATGTATGCTTTGAAATAGATAACAACCCTACCACTGGGAAATCCTAATTTGTTTGCCTATATAATATGTGAAGATGAAACATTTGCATACCTCAACTGAGCAATGGTGACCGTTCTTGCACATGTTAAAGGTTTGAAACTGGGAACCTTTCAATAAATGATGAAAACTCTACCCTTATTATTCATAGGACTCATGCAGAAGTGTTTTCTTATCAATATATCAAGATAAACATTAATATACTACACATGTGAATACATCTAACTCATACGTCTAAAATTCATCTCAATACATTTTTTTAAATCTTAAACTCCTTTCTTTGTATAATAACTCTCACTTATGCATCTATAAATTTAGAACTGTAATAGCAGGATATCAATGAGAGATCATGAGTGAATGAAACAATAATTTATTAAATGATCAAGTGGGACTAATGGCATAAATAATTGGTACAATATCTCACTTTACCTTGATAATGATTTCTTTACCTCCATACAACATGATGCATGTAAAATTTTCCAACTATCACAGATATGTCTACATACAGGATTTTGAGTTTCTTTACTCAATCATGTTTTAATAATTTCAATACACATAGTAGTTTCATTTCCACATACAAACACATGATAATTTATGATATGTATGTAATAAACCCTCCATCATCAAGAAAACATTCAACTTTATTGATCAGTCTTCAAAACTTAATACAAAACTATTACAAACATAGTATATGCCTTACTGACAGACCTCCCTTCTCAAATTTCCTTCCTATCTATCCATCCTACTCTACATGGACAATTATATTCAATAGTTTCTTATGCTTGTTCAAGTTCCTTCTAAGATGGAACAAACTTTATCTTTCAGTAACAACTTTACTAAACATGGTTTTCTTTGACAAGTTTCTCTCCTTATCCTTATCTTCCGTATTTTGTCTCTCCTCTAACATAGTAGAGGTGTCTAGAGAGTTCTTAGGATATAATTACATTAAATAATAGGTGAAACATATCTAAAATAAGGTAATAAACCTCAAAAACCCTTAATAAAGTGTCCATGCTCTTTACAAGAGGGATTATATGACTAAAAGTGACCCTTATATACGAAAATTACATAGATGAGTTGATGTTCATGTATCAAACTCCTAATCTCAAAACATTTCATGAGCTTCTGCTCATGAATTTATTTTTAATTTATATTCATTACTACAATTATTCTTTTGATAGCCTCCTTCAATTTTCCACTCATATATGTGGACATGCTCCTTGATTTCACACCTATGTCTCTACTTATTTATTTCCTTTTCTATCCAAGATTTGCCTTATTCTTTGTTCATCTTCTCTTCATTATTATTCTTTTCATATTGACCCTCTTGGATGAGGACATCCATTTGTATTATTTTCACTTGAGATCCTTTAATATCTATTTTCTTAAGATATTTTACTTCTTTATCTACTATACCTTCACATACATGGTACAATAAACTAGTAGCCATACTAATTTGAGACCTTGAGGTCTCTCTCCATCCTTCTTGCTTTCATAATTGCCTCTCAAGTATGTTATATGCCTTATCAACTTCAAGTTCTCCTCCTTGATAAATAATTATCTCATGTGAGTTAATCCTCTCTTATATTTATATTTTAAAAAAACCCTTGACCTTTCTTTCATCATATATGGCCTATTCTAATATTTCCATCTATGCCTACAACTAATCTAAACTCTCATAGATAAATTCCTTATCCTATTTATCTAATAGAAACTCTCTTTCACCTATAGTCTACTCAAGATATTATATATCCTTTTAGAGATATTCATTAATAACTAACATGTTTTGATTATTATAAACCAAATAATTGTTATC
Organism: Torreya grandis; assembly: GCA_037957365.1. Lineage (NCBI taxonomy): Eukaryota > Viridiplantae > Streptophyta > Pinopsida > Cupressales > Taxaceae > Torreya > Torreya grandis. The sequence continues at coordinate 563,531 of JARHVA010005583.1, forward strand.
CAACTGAAAACCTTTAAAATTTACCTTTCTCACTGATTTAGGTTTTTTTTTTTGTTCTTCCATCGCCTGGTCTTCTTCAAGTACCAAGACTTTATCAGATTTCATACTCATGAGTTTACTCTTGGACTACAAATCTTCATCATGCGCCAATTCAAGTTCTTCTCCTCTATGATTAATGAGTCTATTTGACTCAAGGGTTTTATCTACATAACTAATTTGTCTCCTTGTAAACAAAACATATAAATCAATGTTAAATGCAAAAAACATTAGCCACTTAGCCTCTTAAGTGGCTACCTATTATTATTTCTCCTCTATATCAGATTCTCCCAATAATTCTTCTTCTTTAAAATGATAAAAACTAAATTCCATCTCAAAATCGATGTGTTGATCACCTTTTCTCTAATTCTTAATCTAAAATCCTCTTTCAAGTTGTTTAGTCTACAACTTCAATTCTCTTTTCAAGGTTATTTTCACCCTTAGCATTTGTCTCATTTCTTTAATCATCTTAATTGGTCATCTACATCTTCTTAACCTAAATTTATTCCATGGTCTTTTCATGTTCTCAATCTTGAATTCAATTAAATCTATTTGTTGTCTTACCTCATTGATTTCTCTTTGGAAAGCTTCTTCTCTCTGATTTCTTCTCATTTCCTTCTCTTTTGTCTTCCCTAGTTGGTCCTTTGCTTTAAGTAGCTCATCAATTACTCTTCTCACTATCTTCACTCTCTCAATCAAGTCTATTTCACCTTGTTCCATCTCTTATCCAATATTTCTCCTTGGATCAATCTCTTTGAGAAAACACCTTGCTCTTCCATTTGAGTTTCACTAGCTCTTTTATATTCTTCTTATGCCTCACTTGGATTATAGACTACCTGAACAAATTATTTTAATCACCTTAAATTGTATTACTAAAACAAATATTATTTCCTTAAGATCTTTTAACACAATTTCAAAAACTTCTTGTTACCTTTCTTTTCTCAACTTCTACAAGCTTATACTCTACAACTTGTAACTTGTACAACCTGCTCTTAACTTATCGTGCACTTTTAAAATTGATTAATTTTCCCTAAGATCATTCATATGAATTGATACCAAAATTTATGGAAATCTACATCAATTTTCCATCATACTAGGATCACTTCCTATTTTATTAGGTTTAGACTATCTCTGATTAGCCCAAAATTCATTTTCATACACTTTATTTGTCTTCAATCTAACTTTGATGTCTTACTTCATATCAATACCTTGATCTATATCCATCTATGGCCAATTTTGATGCATTTAAACTTTTCTTTGGTTATTTAAAGTATGATTATTTAGATTCATTCAAATTAATGCCACAGCTCAATAGATTTCATCAATGCTTTCTATCTTCATCTCAAGGTTTGACTTTCTATCTTGACATTATATATATATATATATATATATATATATATATATAAGTGGCAAATCTTGTTTATTTATTGATATTGTATTTTAACCAAAACAAACAAGTAAAAATATTTAAACCAGTTGATAGGTACCTATTAAATACTAGATTTTACTTTTAATTAGGTGGTGTTGGTTCCACTTTGTGAGCCAAACATGCATCTAAGACAAGGTAATTAAAAATTTATAACCTGATGGAATATCTCTCTTTCAAAGGATGAATGTTTTATGTACTTATTGAGTACATTCATACCATATTTCATACCATATGTGACTTCTAACAAATTATTGAGTGCATTAATAAACTATCTGATCTAATCTTATCAATGGTGAAAATATATTTTAATGGATTGTGTTATGGTCATATTCATCTAGTGTATTTTAATCAAACTATACATTATGATAAAACATTGATATAATACTAAGCTAATTCTATCAGACTTTAATACCCCTATATATTAACCATCAATTCACCAAATATTGATCATCGACATGTAATAACTTTAAATATATATGTATTTCTTATACTTGGTCATCCTTATGCTTTTACAAACAAATTGAAACATATATAAATACTCAAACCAAGGTCATCGAGTTCTATCAAGTTTGATTGATGACAAATCTAGAAAATAGATTCATGTACATTAATTGTTGACTATTCCATCAGATGAAAATCTATAGGCTGAGAGTCTTCATAAGGGTGAATTTCCTTTTCTAAGTACTACCAAAGCTTCTTTGGAATTAAAGACACTTTTCATTAGTTCTCAAATTAATTAACTCAATTACCATTTGATATGATCCTTCAACTCAATAATGTACAAACATTTCCAAGATATTGTATTTAATGGCAAAATTGACATTTACGTATTATCCACCCATACCTCTGATTTAGTTGTGTTTTCATGACTCTTTCAATCTTTTTAGGACTCATACACATTTTGTAGATCTGTATGGCATTGACTCTTACAAACTACTATTTGAAATAAAAATACATGCATATAAATATCTCCACTATTAAATTGACAACAACCCTACCACTAGAAAAGGTCAATCTATTTGCCTACAGAATATGTGAAGATGAAACTTTCACATACCTTAACTGAGCAATGGTGACCATGTCTGCACATGTCAAAGGTTTAAATCTAGGCAACCTTCAACCAATGATGAAAAATTTATCCCTGTTATTCATAGAAATCATGTAGAAGTATTTCCATACCAATATATGAATATCATCATTAATATACTATACATATGAATGCATCTGACTCATACATCTAAAATTCATCTCAATAGATTATTTCAAACCATAAGCTCTATCGTTTCTATAATAAATCTTACTTAAGCATCTATAAATTCAGAACTGTAAATGTAGGCTATCAATGAGAGATCATAAGTGAATGAAACAATCATTTATAAACTGATCAAGTGGGACTAATGTTACAATATCTCACTTTACCTTGACAATTATTTCTTGACCTTCATATAACATGATGCACATACAATTTTTAAATTATCACATATTTATTTACATACATGATTCTAAGTTTTTTTACTCAATCATGTTTTAATAATTTTGATACATATAGTAGTTTCATTTTCACATTCGAACACATGATCATATGTGATATATATGTAATAAACTCTCCATCATCAATAAAATGTTCAACTCTATTGATTAGTCTTCAACACTTAGTACAAACCTATTATAAACATAGTATAGGCCTTATTAACATACCTCCCTTCTCAATTTTCCTTCATATCTCTCCATCCTAATCTACCTAGATAGTCATATTCAATATATTTTTATGATTATTCAAGTTCCTTCCAAGATGGATCAAACTCTATCTTCTAGCAACAACTTTACTAAACATGTTTTTATTTGACAAGATTCTCTCCTTATCCTTATCTTCCTCAGTTTATCTCTCCTCCAACATAACATAGGTTTTTATGGAGTTATTAGGATAGAATTACATTAACTAATAGGTAAAACATATCTACAATAAAGTAATAAACCTATAGGACCCTTACTAAAGTGTCCATGATTTTTACAAGAGGGCTTACTTGACTAAAATTGATCCTTGTATACAAAATTTACATAAATGATTTGATGCTCATGCATCAAAGGGTAAGAGATAACCTAGGGAACAAGGGTGATAAACTATCTCTATAGTAGGCCAATTATATGTTAAACTCATATATAACACATGTTGAATTCATTAAACTGAGATAGATAGGGTAAAAAAAGTAAATACAACTATGCTAGATTTGTAAATGACAAAGAAACAATGTACTTAGCTGGTTTAGATGTTGATATAGTTTTTGATATAGAAAATGTAGGAATAAAATTGGAAGAGGATTCTAGAACAATCATCAGATTTTGAATTGGGTGCCTCTAGAGCTGAAGACACTAGCATCAATTAGGGATAATTGCATTAGTGCTACTATCTAAACTTGATACAAGTGTAATATATAGAATGCTTACTATAAATATGATGTGACCATATGGATTCTTTTGGTTTTTTCTTCATCTTCAGTATGGTGTATTAATATTTGGGTCATATACTATAACTCTTCATGAAAATGTAAAACCCTAGTTCATCTTTATAATGACCATGGGGAATAATGGGTTAGTGGTCATATGGTGTCAATCTAACCCTAAATACCCCTTTATCAATGAGCATTACCTACATATATAATACTCTAATGAGGGAATTAGACTGATGTAGTTCTCCCCTACATGTTGTCTTATGTGTGAATCATGTAATATGTAGAAAGCAAGTACAATAATGACATAACATGTAACTTGGAAAATATAGCTCTTAGGATTCTCCTTCAATACTTAAGACTTGTGTAGTGTTATCCTTATGACTAATATGAATATAAGATAAAATAGAGAAGCTTTATTTTATTAAGTGCTTTATTGAATGCTTTGATAAGTTGCCTTAGGTGTTTTCTAGGTTTTTTAGGTTAGGAATTAATGAGGGTTGATATTTGATTTATATCAATCCATTTTGAGAATTTACTTACATTAAATCACTTAGGCTAACCATTAAGATATATTTCATTTCCAAATTAGATGACTTTCGGGAACTTAACACTTGTATCAGAGTAGGACACCTGCATTGATGTAGGTGTTTTTCTAGGATGTTGGTGTCTAAGAAACATGAAAGTAGGTAAAAACTCAAAACTTGTAGAGGTGGAAGATAAGTAGGTTTTAAGCATTCTATTCAAGAAAGAAGGTTTGGGTCATCAACATAAGACTAGTCAGACCAAGAGATAGACCTAAGGGCATAATATAGAGTACATGCATGACTTATAAAATTGGAAAAAGTCTAGAACTAAGAATAATAACCAAGGTATGAGTTTTCCAAGTATGAAAGACTGAGATGTTATATAATCCATAAATATCATCTACATGTTATTGAATGATTTTCCTTGATGTCTACATTATGTCAAGCTCTAGAGTTAGAGGTATAGTAATGAGATTGCACTCAAACATTTTTTATAAATATTTATGAGGTGGTTTTGGTAATCAAAAAATTACCTCCTTGGTTGTTTTGATTAAACAATCTTGTTGGAAGGTTGATATATAACATTAACTATGATATTTGCATCGACCTTATTACCTTTTGGCTTATCTTTGTAAGATGACTTGCATTGAAAATTCGTTGTAGAAGTTGAAGTAGATGCATGTGCATATTTGAGTTTGTTCAATGTAAGAATATTGAGATCCATTTCTCTTATTGTATGAAAAGTTCCTTAATTGATTTGAATTTATTGAAAATAATTGACTCATATAAAGGTACAAATAATTTTTGTTTGAAAATATTTTATAATTCATTATCTTCTAAGGTGTTAGTCATTTTTATGAGCATGGTCTTGTAACAAAGTACATAATCATTGATAAGCTCATTAGTTTATTTCTTAATATTAGAAATGTGAGCATAGAAATGTTTTTCAAACATGTTTATATAAAAAAGTTTGATAAATTAATCTAATAATAAATTGAATGATTTGATAGATTGAATAAGTATATCATAAGACAAATGCAAGGATAATATTTTAGACCTCTTGGAAACAACTTATAAACTTATCATTCAAAGCATAATCCAAAAATGTTGCATGAAAATATTGAATATGTGTTCTAAATCTCATTTACCTTCATATAGTGTAAGTTTAGAATCTACAATCCTATAGGTTAAAGATAGACTACAATCTCATGTGCTAATATATTATGAATCAAGGCTTTTGAATTCATTAATTTGCTAGATTTTAGTATACCTTACACTAGTTGAAACACCTTAGCATGTAAAACTAAAATAGTTTGAACAAAAGATGTTGTAGTAGGAAAGGTAATTGATGTAGGATGTGTAGCTATTAAATGTATTATATGAGTCATTTGCATAGGTATGGACATATATATATTTTAGAAGCATTATGTTTCCCCCAAATTCAAAGGTGTATATGTAATGATAATATCAATAGTATAAGTAGAAACACTTATGGTAGGATTTACAATAGGTTGATCAATATTACTAATGAAATAATTGTGTTCTTCAAATGTGCTAGTGTGATCATGTTTATTTTATTCTTTTCAAACTACAAATAGGAAAGAGTTAATTTCATCTAGGTGGACATCAAGGAATTCAATAATTATTTTTGGTATCAAGAGGCTCAAATCTATTTTTTCATAATATCAAATTCATAAGCCTTGTCATTTTCTATGGTCATAATAAGCCCATCAAGAGGGTGTAAAGTAGGCCTTATAGCATCCTAAATGTATGGTTACTCTTGTTCCCATGTCATACTTGATTTTAAAAAACATAATGGAACATATGATTTAGCATGTGATTTGATTAATTTTGATTTATATCTTAATAAATATTGAATAAAAATGTGTCCATCTAATATATCCATGTATTCTTTTCAAATTGAAAAAAAAATTAAAATAAAACTGAAATGTAAATCTTATAAAAAAACATTAAAAAAATGTGTATGGAGATTACTTAATTCCCCCTAAAATCCATGGTCAAAAGAAAGTGATTTTAGTGTCAAATATTAAACTTGAGGTTGAAATAAAGTTATCTTAGTGTTAGATATTATATCTAAGGTCTAAATAAGATTATTTTAGTGTCAGATGCTCATGAATTTATCTAAACCATATGACAATCTTTTTAAGTAATACTTGAATAACATGTGGATTCACTAATATGTTTAATTAGAATTTGGAATTAATAGGTGTTTTAACCATAATTAAGATAAAATTATTTTAAATAAATCAAATGCTATTAAACAACTTTCAACAAGTAGAATGAAGGAAAAAATCATAAATTGATAAAACGTGATCAAATGAAAGAAGACTAACAATGAATAACAACAAAAGACTTGGCTATTTTATGTCTATGATATAATTATGTGAAAATGAAATGTGGATAGAAAGGATCAATATCCCCAACTATAATTATGACAATGAAAAGTGTAAGAATAATTGCTTAGGGTCTATAATGTGGGGAAAGAAACATGATCGACTAACATTATTATTCTCTACTAGTCGATTATGTCCTCTATGTAAAATTAGGGAAATCATGACATAATCATTTTTGGCTACTTGAAACATTCTTATGTGTATAAAATTTAACTTTGGATACATGTAAATGACTTGAAATAACTTCTTCAAAATTAAAAGCCTGATAGGGCTTACAATAGAAAAAAACTTTCAAAGAGAAAATACAGAGCGTAATGTGCTGAGATGACCCCAATCACCCCATTATGATTGATCACTAATTACATATCCAATACTCTGAAGAGGGAAATAAACCCCACTTATTTCTCCCATATATAGTGTTTTGTTCAATTGTGCTCTTTTTACTACATGTATGCATCTAGATATGGTTTGAAAACTTGAAAATTATTTTCTTAACTTGGATAAAGCATGCTCTTAAATTGGCTAAGGACTGCTTCAAATGATTAAAATTTCATTTGGAAAGAAAGGGGAAGCTTTTTCTCAATATCTAATAGTGTAATTGTGTCTTAGTATTAAAAATTTCCAACTGATAATAGGTGAGTTAGGTGTGCATTTATAGCAATCCATAAGCAAAAAACCTAGTGCTTCCTATCATACAAACACAAACCAACCTATTAAAAAAAAAATCATTATTAAGGTGAAGGTCAATATCAACTAATAGGGGTCAAGTCTAACTACCACTATTGACCCATATTTGATCTTGTCCTACAAGGAAATGTGTGAAATTTAGAATATGGGATGTCTGTACAAATGTTTATAGGATTTTTTAGTAATTAAGAACATTTATGTAGGCATAAGAAAATAATTTAAAAAGGGAAAGGTTTGAATAGGTACTTAGAATAGAATGAGGTGGTGAAATAGGTTTGGATTAGGTACTCAAGTCAATTAAAGTGAAAGTGGGATAAAATTGGCATTATAAAGTATTCATGACCAAATTTTGAGTGACTACAATTATAAAACCCTACTTGACCAAAATAAAAAAATTCATCCCTTTCAGTATAACTTTCACCTTTGGGGGAACTGCTTGTGTGTGTGTGTGTGTGTGTGTGTGTGTGTGTGTGTGTGTGTGTGTGTGTGTGTGTGTGTGTGTGTGTGTGTGTGTGTGTGTGTGTGTGTGTGTGTGTGTGTGTGTGTGTGTGTGTGTGTGTGTGAATTCATGTGTAGAGGGGCATGCCTAAATTTTAATGAGTAAATTTATCAACTTTTATAAATAAATTTTTATGATAATTTTTGTTTTGTTGTTTTACTATGGATGCCATGATTGTACTGGAAATTATAAATTTTTTAGGTTGACATGTACCATAAATGAATTTTCATCGGTATGTAAATATTGTGTATTCCTAAAATGATGGTGGGGTTTTATAATGAATAAAATAATAGTAGAAAAATAATAATTGCATGCATTTCCCTTTAGAGGCTATTATAATTTACAAGTTATGAATAAATGTTATTAAATGTTATTTATAATATTGATTATTATTATACTATAAATATTATTTATTATTTATTAATAATTAATAATTATATATATGTAATATATATAATACTAATATATTATAGTTTATGATAATATTAATATTATTATATAAATTTCCCCTGTTAATGGGTTAACTGTAGTCCATGGTAAAAGAAAGTAGGAAAGGAAATAGTGACTAGAATCCACCACTTGTAGGTTGGTTCAAAATTAATTTTGATGTGACTTCCAAGGGAAATCCAAGAGCTTCTAGGGTCAGATGTATTATTCATGATTGCAGTCAATCTCTAATCTGTGCAATGTCCAAAAAACTCCAAGATGGCATAAATAATGAAGTAAAAGCTTAAGTGCTTACTTATGGGATTGAAATAGCAATCTAGTGTAATATTTTGAAGCTAATTATGGAAGGAGATTCATAGGTTATTATTATTTCACTTCAAAATAAGGAAATAAGGTGGATACCTCTTGGCACTTAGAAAACATCTTATCAAGAACTTGGAAGAAATTAGAGATTTTTTCTTCTGTGCATTTCAATCATTATTTTTGTGAAGCAAATTTGGCTATAGATTTCCTTGCAAACTATGGAATTGATCAAGCTAAGGTTTGTCAAGTTGATAATGTAAAGGATGCATGGGATATTTCCCATCCCTCTCCCTAATAAAAATGGGTTGATACATAGTCACCTCTCTTTTTTTTAATGATTGTTTACTAAAAATTAATCTCAAAAATGGAAGTTTTAGTGGAGAGCCTTTTTGGTGGATTTAGGTTATCATGGTAGTGTTTGTAAAGATGGTAAACACCCTAGCTTAATTCCCCATCATTATCCTACCAAATATCCATCATAAATGATCATTGATCTTTGACTGAAATCATAAATGTTGTGGTGAATTTCTTATTAGATGAGATGGAGGTGGTATTGCAGCCTGAGGGAGTCGAGAGACTTCCCTTTCATGGCATGATTTCTTGGAAACCTCATTTATTTTTATCAAGTCAATGGGAATGTTTGTTTGCATTATTCCATTAACAATGCTCTCTTCCTAGCTATCATGTATTTTAGGTGCTCTAGGAGGTTCTTGTCATGAAAAAGAACACAAAATTAGCTATTACTACCCCATGCATCTATGGTGAAATGAAGGTGTGGTAGATGGCTTTTGATGGCCCAATTTTAAGAGTGTGTTTGAAGAATGTTTTTTGGATTTCATCAGAGGAATTATTTTAAGTGGTTTCATGTGTCCTAGGTTAGGACTATATAGCACAATGTTTCCACTACTATGTAAATTCTAAGATAGTAGCAGTCTTTGCTTCAAAATTGATGGTATTAGTTTTTGATTTGAAGGTGGCAGTGAAGGTGGTTTCATTTTATGTGAGGCATGAGCACTGAGTGGGGATTATGAAGAAAATTGTTATGCATGACTTATCTCCCCTTGCAAAATTATTGTTTTCAAGCTCAGATGGCCTTGGTCTCATTATTATAACAACTTTTAAAGATCTAGAAACTCATTCCATGGCTCTCTTGTATTTTATGGATGAGATTAAGAATAAAGTCAACTCTTTGGACCCTTTGGAAGGTAATTACATTTCTATGCCACCCATGGCTCAGTTGTATATCTTAATTCTAGAGATATCCTAGTTAAGGACATTTCACCATGACAATACTCGAGTTGAAATGGTCAAAAATTTGGTGAAATGGGTTTCTTAAGGTTAGATGGTTGCCCTACACTGGTTCAACAATTCACTAAATTTATATGTTGGGTTGATTACTCCTATCTCCACCATCTTTATGGCCCCTGAATTAGTGTGCAAAGACTTGAGGAAGCAGGTCAAGTATGAGATCATGGTTTAAGTAGAGGAAAACATCTACAGAGGTAGAGAGATTATTTTCTTGGACAACATTGATGATGAGGTGTAGGTAGGTGTTAACCTCTGAAGCTTGTATGTGTCTTTTTGTATGTTGTCTCTTTTTTTGGTCCTTTATAAAAATTTTATGGTCTTTTGGTTTTATGATGGTGGTCTTTTGTCTCACCTATTATTTTTGGGGCTTCTGGTTGGTCATTTTTTATTGACCTTTATTATTTTGTTCTGGTTTTAGGTATGTGCCTATTGGTTTTACTCTGTAATACTTTTCCCTTTTTTTGGTTGGGGGCCTAATAAAAACACTATATCTATCAAAAAAATTATTATATAAATTAATATATAATATTATACATTTTATATTATATTTAATCTAATATAATAATATATAATATTTATATAATAATAAAAAAAATTAAAATAATAAAATATTTTATATTAATATTATTATTACATTATTATATATTAATGTATCTTCAAATAGATTCATTAACATTTACATTTAAAAAAACATTATTTCAGAATACACTCTCAAACATATAATGGCCATGACAATATATGGCTAACAAAATACCATAAAAAAACATGTTTTCATTGAGATTACACTTGTTTCAATTATGTATTGGGTAACTAAAAAAAAGTCATAGAAATTACTGATTGTATTCATATATGTGGCATGTCACTAGATTTTGTATGTATATCTGATCGGGTTTCTTCAAGTCTATCCCCTAAAATATATTATAATTACCCCTCACAATTACCTCCGAACTCAATTTGACATATTTCATTGCTTTTATGTTCTATATGGATTTCCCCTTCCCTACCACTTCGTCATTGCTCAATATTACTATAAAATATAATGTCTCCTCTCAATACAACTCATTACCACATTGTATGAAGGAACACACCACCTCATTTTCCACCATCACTTCCAAAAAAAATATAAGAATATTATTGCTTAACACTTTGTACACAAAAGGTGAAATATGATCAATGATCATAGGTTTCAAGTTTGGGGTAACATGGTATTATCCCAAGGCTATGGGTGACCTATGGATGGGTTAAACCTCTAGTTTATGGGGCCAGCTCCCTTGGTGCATAAATTGACCTCAAATCCTTAGACTAATAAATTGTTGGTGTGAAAATGGATAGAGAAATGAATGAAAGGAAACTTATTCTACTAGAGGTGATGCACAAATATGCTTCATCCACTCTATTTGACTTATTAACAACACTAATAAACTAGGAAAGTGACTGAACCTCTCTCTCCAAAGGCTTCTAAGCAACAGTGTTTCACATAGAGGTTGTGTTAGGTGATTACAACATGAGGGTCATGAAGGGAAGGTTTGATCTAAGACACTTCCTAGTTAAACTCCACTCCAAGCTCAACCACTAACATATTCATACACTATGTGACCTTCATAGAATAACCTACTAGCATCTAAGTGAGGCAAGGACCTGCAAAGGGAGAAAATATAAAGCTTATGCATATCAAACAAGAATATAAAAAAATATATACTAACATGAAGAAGGTTCAATGGTCCTTGTATTAGCTCAAGAGGTGGAAAAGTAAAAACTTGGGAAGGGTTTCCTCATCCCTAGTCGAGGGATAGATACAATGGCCTTATAGCCTCAATTTATAGGAGAAGAGATGGTGAAAGAAGGGACTATTGGTATGTAAGTGTGGATAAGGGGTCATGATGACCCTCATTCACTCCAACAAATATTTAAAATCTACATGAAGATCATTTATAGCTCCTTCAACTCTCCCATAAATTACTTGGCTAGTGGATGTTCTTCAATGAGCTCTTTTGGCATTGAGATGGAGTAGTGGGGGATAATTAAAACTTGGTTGAGCCCATGAATAGAATGTGTATGAAAAATTAATTAATCACTCGCTTCATTATTAATTACAAATGTGAAAACATGGTCTATTTGTCCTTGATGAGTCATTAATCAACCCACCTCCCTTTGTTCATGTTGACTAGGCTTGGAGACTACCCATCCTCCATTATGAAAGTGAATTGTGTGTACTTACTTTCATGAAGTAGTTAAAAAGGTGTGATGTCCCTGCATTGACTCCTTTAGTATCCCCTCTATGCCAATTCATCTTATCTAGTTGCCTAAAAAAGGCCTAGTAAACAGCTAGGCCTAGTCTCTTGATGTTGATTGCTTGAGTGGCCATGAACTCACATAGAATCATCAAGGATGGATAATTGAGTGTGTTCAAGACTAGATAAATTTATTATACCATGACATGTTCCTTTCCAATAGTTTAACCCTATAAATTCCCTTCATCTAGGTGATTAATTCACTTTTTACTAGTACTTACAGACTGGCCATTTGGTGCATACATGTAGGTTCATTTATATGATGAACTAAGAGTTTTTGGTGATTTTAAAATGTATAATTTTCCTTAAACTACCCTCTTCCATGATATGAAACCTTTCATCAAGTTTTGTACCTAAAATCATCAATAAACCATACCAAAACAATGTTTATAATGGGTTTGTGCAACTATCCATATAGACCATTTCCATGTATGGTACATCTTCAAAGTGTAAAATGAGTTATAGGAGTCTCCAAGACCAATTTAAGGCATTTCTATGCATTTCTATCAACCTTTTTTCAATCAGGTATGTATTAGGGTTTATCCAAGGTTTTAGTGGCCTACCATCTTAATGATGGTTCATAAAGTGCATGCCTTAAACCTAAAACTTATATCTATGGATGTTGAGCTCATATACTCCTATAAAATTCTTGAACTACTGATCCCATGCAACTTGTATGATGTACACTAAATGAAATTTGGTGAAATTCAAGCTCTTGGTAAGCATTTTGGGTGGGTTGATAGTATTAGGTATTATGTATGATTTGGTCTCCTTAATACCACTCTTTCCTCCATGGAAATTGAGTGAATATGGGTCCCCAACTCCCCCTAATATCACTAGGTTTGAGTCATCATGCTATGTGAGATATGAGTGCTTTAGTTGGTAAATCAAGGTGGAAGACTAGGGTGTTGTACCCTAGGGTAAGTAATAAGACCAAATTTGACACTTTATTGCCTTGATATATCTAAAAAACTCTCCTAATGACATGAAACATCATCACATATCTCTTTATGGTCTTCATTTTTCTTGGGGGACTTAATATGCCACAAGGAAGAGGTTGGGGTCTTGAGGCCTAAAGTTGGTTTTATGTCTTGCTAGCCTAAAATGAGTCTAATTCACCTGTAGGTGGGTTGGTGGATTTAAAATCACCAAATAGTTCCATTATCCATATATTTTCAACATTTTTTTCTTTTCTCTAGCTACCTTGACCACCATCTCTGTCCTCTCTCATGAAGGCCTACCATGCTCATCACAATTCATACCAATTGCTTGAAATATTTGTGTTAGAGACCTAAGAGTAGGTTATTCTCTCTTTATATAGTTTCTATGAGGTTATAATCCTTATTAAATATTATATCATGGTCTAGTAACACTCTTTGTATTAGATTCCCCTTAATTCTACTCTCTACATACCTCCTTGAATGGATCTAGGGTTTATGAATGACCAGGCCTATGTAGCCCTAATACTTGGTTTAGAATTTGACTTGCTCAATTTGAGACTCGTATCATCTTGGAAACATTTTTATGTCTTTCTTATTTCCCCCTAATTTTTTTAAACTCTCAAACACTTTTAAACATGCCAATGTTTTCAACCTTTATGAATAGACCTGTGATTGCCTATTTAGGCCTACTAGGCCTAATAGGCTGTCAATACCCTTTTTACTCCAAAGGACTAGAGTTTTTAAATGGAAAACACTATGAACTTTTTTAATACAATTAAATACACTCTTATTTAATATTAACACCTCACATTCCATCATGTTATCTCACACTTTCACTCTCTTACTCAAAGATCTCACCTGTAGGTGGCACTCTTGTGTCTTGACTAGGTAAGTGTGGATTATTTTTGATTTGTTATAACTTTGAGGTAATTTTTATCATTGGGAAAATATTTTAATCATCCCCACATACCTTTGATACTTCCTAACCACTTTAAACTTATCCATTTGGCCTTTATGATAGTCTATAGAACACAGTCTTAGTTTGTTGCATGTGTGAGAGATGAAGGTGAGTTTTATTATTGAAGTGAGTCATCCACAACCCAAATTAACATGTTAAAACATGTTTACATGTTTCCCTTATTCTTATTATACCTTTTATAACCCAAAAATATGGATCCTCTGCACACATTTTCTCCATCTACAATCATTTGTAGATGTTGAACTTTAGGTTCTTGACTATGTGTGAGATGAAGATCTATGTTTCCTTCTTCATTATAGATTATCTTATCATTAAAAAAATATCTTATTTATATTATATATTTTAAACCCAAATTAATCTCATAAACCTTCAAGTCTCCTTGAAATTTTTTCTTATGATCAACTCACCCTACTTTTATAGTCAACCCTGTAGATGGCAATTTTAGGCCTTTTTTAATGTGAGTGCTTCATTAGAGAGGTGGGTTTTAAGGATACAATGTTTTCATGGGTGACATAAACATAATTATTAATTCACATTTTCCCTTTTAACCATATATACCTCCTTAACCTAATCATACCCTCAATGCTTATCCAATCTTGCCATGATAGCCTTGTTTGTTAAATAGAAGTCTTGACTGAGCTTGTCTCCTTGGTGAGTTGATGTAGTTGGTTTTTATTTGAACCTGATTTATCCATCACCATATTTCTTTATAGATTCATATGAATCCTCAAAACTTATAAATACCTAGTATTCTATTTCCAATGGTGGCTACCCTATTTGCTTAGTCTGCATAAATAGGCATGTAGGTGCATAAATGAACGCTTGTCTCTTAAGGTCTTAAGGATGGGAGTGGGTTATATGAGTAAGAGGTATTTGGGAGTATTAGGGTATTATAATTAATAAAATATTTATCTCTTTTGTTTCTTAAACAACTTAACGACTCTCTATAGCTACCCTTCTCTTCACTTGCAAAGGATATTACATTGTATGAATGACAACCACCTTAGAAACAGGGCTTTGAAGGAGTTCTTCAGCTTGATGGTGGATCACTTGTGTTTAGGATATACAAGGAGGAATTGGATGGATTCCAATAACCCATCATACAACCTAAAACATCATTCACTTCCATTTTTAGGTGTTGAATGCTCTGCAACCTAAATATACACTACTTGAAGCCTGCACATGTGACAACATGAAGGTTTTCATGTTACCTAGGGCTCAAACATGTGAACCAATAATGTGGAATGATGTATATGGATTTTTAGGACCCATGGAAGACTTATCCAAGCACTAATTTCATCAAACAAACCATAAATGCATTGAAATTATTGTAAAGATAACCCTATGTCAATGAAAAATGCAAATTTAGTTGCTTGATTTCTTAACATTTTTTCATAAGGCACCAAGGATCAATATGGAAAACAATTATCAATATTGGAAGGCCATTAGACCCCCTTCATCTATCCAAGATCTCAATTCACCAATCCATACTGAGTAAGAACCTCATTGGTTGTCCAAGGCTGCCAAAGAGCTTAATGGAGAAAGGGAGACCATCTATGACCTATTTGACTTGGTATCTCATGGAATCTTCCATATGATGTCTAAAATAAGTCCCTTCTACATATTTTTTACTTCCTTTTATCATGTTCATATTGTACATATATGTACAAGTCTGAAAGCACTTGTAAAACACTAGTTTCTTGCATTTTCTTAGGTTTTCAGACCTTAAAATGTTATTGGTGGCTAGGAGGAGGGAAAATAGGGGTAAAAATGCATTTCAAACCATGAAGTATGGCTGAGGGAAGTTGAAAAGTCATTGTTTCCCATGTATGGGCCCCTTTAGTGTCAAATAAAAGCCTTTGACTTTTGAAAAGACACCCTTACCATATGAAATTGTTTTATCATGGCATTATGGTAGTCATGGGGATCTTTGAGAGAGTAATTTATGGCATTAGTATTGTTTTGGGGCTAAAATAACATTGTTATATGGTCAAACATCCCTTTTGAAAGCAATATATATGATCTAAAGTGAAGGTTTAAAAAGAGGTGACCTTAATACCAATTAAAGACCTTAAAGCATGCTAAAAACCTAAACAAGGTTACCCCACACTTATTATAACAACCTTAACCCCTCTAATCTTACAATACTTTATAGATTCTCA
>JARHVA010005583.1:585000-632500 GCA_037957365.1 Torreya grandis
TATCATATTTAGAGTCAGTGTGTTTTTAATATCCTCCAAAATATGGTCATGGATAGTGTCAATGTATGAACAAGCATTAAAATTTATTGAGTATGTGCAACACAACCCTATGCATGGATAATAAAAATATGGCCAACAAAATAAGATCAACTTGATGAGCCTCATGTGTTTGTCATTTCCTCTACACTATCACGACTATACATCAATTTATATATTTATTTTTCCATTTATAAAATGAATCCGCCATCCATACTACCAATGTTCTTTTTCGAAAGACAAGAGTACTAATCCAACCATTAGATCCATTAAAAGAAATAGTCCCTCCTTATGCAATCCTTCTCAAAGCATTTAGAAAATCTTGTTTGTTGTGGTCACCTAGATCCTCAACTCTATAATGCCCAGACATGCATGTATTAATGGCCTAGCAACGAAAAGAAATTACCTTTAAAATGTTGTTGGCCCTGAATTCCTATGAGAGTAGCTTAGGTATGTTCTATGCCTCATTTCTTTATTACTCTAATTCTTCTGTTGCTTGGATATCATCCACTATTTTAACCATAATTTTTTATTCAGGAATCTGAATATAGTGAGGATTTTACTCTGCCATAACAAGCGTTGTGCTTCCAAACACAATCACTTCATAAAGACGCCTCTGCGAATATGTTGTGAGTATGGTCCCCTGGAAGTAACCAAGCTTTTGATAGATGCCACACCATATTATTGTATTATTTGGCAACTAAAAATTGCTAAACATGTCTTCATGCGGCTGCCTATGGAGGGCATTTGGGTAATTTTTGTTTTTCATTTTCTCCATTAAATATTTCTAGATTATATTTTCAGACGGGTTATAAAATGTAATAGTGAAGTAATTTTTTCAACAATTGATAATCAATCAATGATGTTGATCATAGATGTTAAACTAAAAAACAAACATACAATATTTGTATAAAATCGTAATTTAATTTTTATTTATCCCAGATAAAGAATAAAAACCAAATAGAAAATAGAAACACATATGATGTGGAATTCTACCCTGGTGTTAGATCCGTTATGGAAGCTTCTATGTGAGTGGTCGTTGCATCAGTTGTAAACTAGATATGCAATAAATTGTCGACTTAAGCATGGAAAAGGTGACGTTAAAAGTAGGAATAGCTGTTGCGATGGGTGATGGACAACTACGAGGGTGGTCACCAACCTTGCCCA
This sequence comes from Torreya grandis, assembly GCA_037957365.1. Taxonomy (NCBI): domain Eukaryota; kingdom Viridiplantae; phylum Streptophyta; class Pinopsida; order Cupressales; family Taxaceae; genus Torreya; species Torreya grandis. The sequence goes on from JARHVA010005583.1 coordinate 586,204, forward strand.
TCACCCACCATACCAGTAATACATACAAACCGATCTTCAAAACCATAATTTTTATATAAAAAACCACTCAACATCATTTAAACTGTAACCGTTCAACAAAACCCACAATCTCTATTAAAAAAAAAGAAAGAAAGTTTGACATATTCCTAAAATATATAATATCATATTTAAATGACCCAAAACAATATATGTTTTTTCTGTGTCTCATATGAAAGTAAATATGAGGCTTCGCCCCACCACACTAGAAGCCTCGGCTAAAAATATTTTTTAAAACTTGTAAATTTGGAATGCATTGTTTTTTAAGCGAGCTAAAACATTAAACGCTTGGTTAATAATCCGTCACATTTTAATCCATGTGACTGGGGCTCCATTCGAGAACCAAATATACTTTTCTAAGGGGACGTCGTTTTCAATGCTATTATGACAGAGTCTCAGTATTTGAATATGTCAAAAGTGGGATCATGCTCATATCGTGTACGTTTTTTTAACATTTAGTTGACTTGGGACATGTGATCGTGATCGTGATCGTGATCGTGACAGGGGTGACTCGGGACAAGGGATTCCCTGAACATGCCCAATCCAGATTTCACACATGGTGCCTTGGAAAATAAATTTTTTGGCCTACTTTTTTAAATTTTCGCGAGGAGCCACGAAAAGTCAGGCAATGACGGTGGGTTTTGTTGACCTCGAGGCAAACCATCGCTCGCATATTTATGTTCATTTCGAAAAGTCCATTGCGACGGCCAAGCAATAGCACTATAAATAGGGGCCATCCCCACTCATCACAACACCACACGACTACTACTGAAAGAGAGATTCTATTGAGATAGAAACGATGGTGGCAGGAAGCATCAGTGATGAAATCGAGTCTCCAGTGGAGGCAAAGAGACTTTGGAATGCGTTGGTGAAAGACGGCCACAATCTCCTCCCAAAGCTAGTACCTGAGATATTCGCGAGTGTCACATTTCTCCAGGGTGACGGAGGTGTGGGCAGCATCAGGGAAATCAAGTTCACCCCTGGTATGTATGATATATATTACCATTTCTATATGGAATATATATTTAATGGGGAATAAGATTGAAATTATAATATGTATTACGATTTCTATAAGCAATATATATTTAATGGGGAATGAGATTGAAATTTGGTTGTGCAGCCATCGAGGATTTCAGCTATGTGAAGGAGAGCGTGGATGAAGTCGATGAGGAGAAGTTTGTGTACCGTTACAGCCACGTGGAGGGAGGAATGTTGGGAAAGAAATTGGCTTCTGCAAAGTACGAGTTCAAATACACCGCCAAGCCCGATGGCGGGAGCGTGTGCAGCTCCGTTTTCCACTATGACAGCCTCCCCGGTGTTCCCCACGACGAAGGCAAAGCGAAGGAGATTAAGGACATGGGCACTGCTCTGTTTAAAAAGATTGAGGCTTATCTCCTCGCCAACCCTACTCTCTACTGTTAAACAAATTGTTTATCCACGTACTTACTACCGACTCAACTATTATCAATAATGGCTTCAGTAGCCCCCACAAGATTGGACTTGTGATAAGACTGAAGAGACTGCCACTTTGTAATGTGCATGTGTTTAGGCGAGTACATGATTGTTTTGGTGTTGATTTACTTTCACGAGAAAATTAATTTGACATCTACTTTATTTGAATTTTTGTTTCTGTTTTCCATCATCATTATTATTAATTGTAAACGTATTATATTATTTATAAAGAACGCACTTATGTTTATCCATCAAATAAAGTGGATAAAGTAGTATCTCACCGTGTGTCAAATCCTTACCATTTAGCGTCAAAAGGAAGAATGGATAAGCGATTGGAAAACATCCTTAATGCAACTCAATTGCAAAAATATCAGATTGTCATGTGTTCAGTGGACCCAAATATTTATATAGTCATCCTTCTAATATTAAAAGTTATTGTCTGATCTAAGTAATGAAGGATTACAATTTATTACAGAAGGGTAATTAAAAGTAATTTATTTATTTTAATTTTTGATTAATTTTTTTTTAATTAATAAAAAAATATTATTATTTATGTATTAAAATATTTATAATTTTTTTTTATAGTTAAGAAGTATATTTGTTAACCCAAAAAAATATAAAAAATAATATATTTTTATTAGTATAGATTATAAACATATTATTAAAGGGCTGAGAGTTGACATCATATATAGTGCGTGGAAATAAATTCCTGTTAGAGTGCACAACTCATTTTTTTTTATAGACGTGAGTTAAAATTAAAAAAATGTTTTTCATTTCATAATGACAACTATCTGTCATGGCACATTTTTATAAATTGAACAATATCTTGCAGTTTAATGCATAGATGATGGACGAGATTTCCTATTTTGAGGTTTTATTTCAGCATGCAAGTTTGTATTCCCATTCCTCTGCATTTCCTTATCACTTGACTCTCCAATAATTTGAAGGACGTTGATGGCACTCCAGTCTAGTTTACAAATACATTCACACAAGATTTTCATGCGATGAGGATGGAAGAATCTGGAAATCTTGTGATCTTAAACAGTTTCAATAGAACCAAATGGCAGTCTTTGGATCATCCCACTGATACTTATTGTTGGGCCAGAAGTGGAAGGTGGGACAAAAGCTTGTCGCAAACATTTCTTCTATTAATAGAAGCCAAGGTGTTTTCTATGGATCGTTGCTACTCGACGGAATGGCTCTGTTTACAGCCCCTACACCCGTTCGAATGTATTTTAGGTATCCCATGCTACCTACACCTGTGAACTTAGCTTATATAAAGATCGACAATGAGATGGTTTATTACTATGCTGAAACAGAAGGATCCCCATCCAATTTAGTTGCACTTGGCCTTGTAATACCCAAAAGTTCCTTCTACCTTAATATTGATTCAGATGGGCATGTGCAATTTTATACCGCCCGATCAAAGATAGAAATATTTATGACTGACTATTTGTCATACTTCACCGATGCACTAGCTACATGCGCCTATCCAAGACCATGCAGAGGCTATGGTGTCTACACAGATGGTCAGTGTAGCTGTCTTAAAGCACTAGTGGGTGAATCTTTTGATCGGATTGATGCCTTAAAACCCAATTTTAGTTGTCTTCCACATTGTCCTCTCATCTACTCAAAGGCATCCATTAGCAATAGAAGCATCCAAGATCATTATTTTTTGGACCTGGAGCATGTTTCTTATTTTACTTATCTTTAAGAAAATGCATCCTTTATAGAGTTGGTCTCACAATATTACAGTAAAAATCTCTGTTTCAAAAATTACTCTTGCAAAGCTGCTTTTTTCAAGTATGGTACCTTGCATCTAGGGGTTATTGTTATTTGGAGTCCAATGTCTATTCTTTGAAAACAAACAATCCATGTGATGATTTTTACAATTCCACTGCTTATATTAAAGTTCAGTTGAGGCCCAAGCATTGTAAGTAGTCGGTAAAAAATTATCAGTGTTACTTTTGTTGGTGGAGTGGTTGTTCTGTTTCTCTTATTGTGGGCATGGATAACTAAATCTCAAAAATCCAGAAAAGATAAGGGCGAGGATAAAGATGATCCTGTAAACTGGACGGTAGGCATACCCTTGCAGTACTTTTTCCAGGCATTACAAAATGCTACAAATGACTTCAGTATTAAGCTCAGCAGCGGAGGATTCGGTTTCGTTTATGAGGGGACACAGACTGACAGCACAAAGATTATACCCTCTTTTTCTACAGCTTTATGCAGATGGATGGTTAAAAAAAAATAACTATGATACATAACCATCTCGTAACTGTTTCTGAACTAGAAATTTTATTCAAATCCACGACGTTTACTAGACAATATGTAATCAAAATTGTGTTGGGTATCCTATTTCAAATACATTTGGTTTTGAAATTTGAGTTAGAACTGAGTAAATCAACTGTGACTCTATTCATTTTTGTGCCATGCGACTGAAATTAAAACAAAACAATGTTAAAACTAGTTGTAACATCAGATTTACAGGATCCACATATTAAGGACTATTTGTCATAACCCTGCCCAATCAAAAAAATATCTAGGCATCTATGTGAATTTAATTACTTGTTGAGATGTCGGAATTGAGAAATTATCGATTATACCTATTTGGTTGAATTTCTCAATTATGCCTATTTGGTTGAGTTGTTAGCACGGGTTAACTTGGATTTGAATGTGAACTGGTTGTTATTGGTTATTTGATTGCTCGTTAAAAGTTTCATTATTCTTAGCAAAAAACTATTTGGATGATTAGTGTTGAATTTAAAAGGTTTTAGTCAGATCTTGACTTTGAATTTATAGTTGGTTAATTTAACTTATGTGTGTTTTCTATTTTAGGTGATTGCGCAAGTGTTGAGCCATCCGTAGGTGGATTATTACATTTTGATTATAAGCACGCTTTTGATTCATTATAATCGAGACCTTGGTGTGTTTTCCTCTTAAATGAAACATAATATTTGCTCTATAATTAAATTGTTAATTACGAAGCAGTCAGGGTCAATTAGACCAAGGGCATACTTAGGGTGAATAACTTATGGAGGTTATTGAGCTTGTGTAATTATTATATTAAAATAAAAACTATCATTACATATTAGACTTGGTTTAAAATTCAATTTTTGAATATTATTGCAAATTGATTAGTTTTGGCAAGTCAAAAAAAAGAAAGAAATTAAATATACGGGGAAACCATTATGCCTTCATTTTTTTTCCCATATTACCCAAGGTCCATCGAGGGCATGGAGACTTGTTGGAAGTTTGTCAATGATGTCTCCAAGGTGACCAAGGATGATGAGGTGTCATGTGTGCTAGAATGATAATGACAAAGTGTGCTTCAATTTTCTTCAATATTCTTGCATATTTCTTTAGTGGTTAACTTAGTGAGTAAACTGATGGATGATATTGATGGTATGGACATGTTGTAGAAACCCTATGGGGTGCTATGAGTGCTTGTGAAAGTGAAAGGAATTCATTAGAGCAGGCATATGAGTGTTTAAGTTCAAGTACTATCTTGATGGATAAGGTTGAGTAAGTAGTTTGATGACATCATATTTTACATGTATGAAAGTTTAAGGAGAAGTTTGATACACGGATGGATTCTTCTATGAAAGGTGATCATGTGGTTTAAATTTAAGGTCATGAGGTTGAGCATAGCAAAAGTTATTAAGATGCAAATTTGGCTTCTTAGGTAGAATTTACTAAGTTCCCATACTTAGCCAAATTTGTGATATCGAAGATCTATGGAGAGCATTCAATCAGATCAAAGATCTAATGGTGAGAAATTAATCTAACTAGATAAGGATCTGATGAAGTGCATGATCTTGTCAGATAGTGATCTAATAATGCATGTGAAGTCAATATGTCAAAGGTCCCTGAGATTGCATGTGCTAGTGACAAGTGTCTCAATCATGAGATTTGACAAAAGATCAAAGGCATGTTGGTGTTTATGCAAATGGAGATTGATGATGCGGTTTGATTGAAATAGTCAATGCATGGAAAGCATTGGGGTTGCCAAGTGGCTTGATCATGGAAACACAAATCAATGATCAACAATGATTGTTAAAGAGTTAAAGTCAAGAGGCTCGCAAGGAGATCGATGGAGTGTGTTTGAGTAAGTTTCCAAAGAGCACGAGATGAGAACATGTGTTATAATATTTACATTTACCAGTGACTATTGGTATTTGAATTTAACAAAGGAAAAACTTATGCTCAATATTTTGCTAATATCTTTTGATCTATGATGAATTTGAAGGTGATGTTAAAAATATAGTTGAAGAGGACTTTAAGAAGCATATAAAGAAGTAAAATAGAATATTTTAATGTTTATACAGTCAAAGATATTGAGCTCCAAATTTGATTATGTTTTTGACCATGTTCTGCAAGTAACCTAAGAAGAATAATTTAAGAGTTCTTGATGGTATTTCGATGTTTCAAAATGAAATATCTATTGGAGAGTGTTATAGACTCCATGAGGAAAATATTTGTGGATTTTAGAGGTTTGACCAATCTATCTCCAGTGTGAACAATTGCTTATAAGTTGATTGTGTTTGTTGAATGCACTGGTAGATTGAGTGACCATGTTGCAGGTTTGAGTTGAAGATATTCTGAGAAGAATTAAAGAAGAAAATGAGTATGGATATGTTGTAAAAGTATCAAAGGCTTATAATAAGGCATTGGTTATCATGATATGCCCCTAATCGGATATGGATATTCAAAATAGTTTGACTATATTTTTGACTGTGTGTGACCAGTCTAAGTGGTCACATTGAGAGATTTGATTTGAGTGTTTAGAGCCTATGTTAAACTACCTAAAGCACATGGATGTGTATCTAAGGTCCTGAAGGGTTCACTTATATTATCTAATCATATGTATATGTGAAATAATTGAGTGTTTACTTCAGAAGTTTGAGACTATGTTTTCTATATATGAAGACGTAATTGGTAAGTTCAAGTGTTGAGTTGGTGTTACAAGTGGCATGGACCCATGAGGGAGTGATAAAGAGAATATTGGAGATAGGTTTGATGTGTTTGAATCATTTGTAAAGGATAAAGGTGGTTCAATTAGTCTTACATGTAACATGCGAGTATGAAGGCCTAATTGTTTTAGGTCTCACCAAGACCTAATGGTGATTTGGGCTAATGAGGTATTGGCTGACCTAAAGAGTTTGTGGTTCTTAAAATTAACATGTATGAGGACCTATTTAAAATTTAAAATAAGTATGGTAAGCATCTTATATAAATAAGATGGGTTAGATGAGTGAATGGTATAATTACTAGGCATAATTGGCCTATTTGTAGTAGATGTACATGTGGGTGTGGGTTTCCCACATATATAATATGTTATGTGCTTGATCTTGCTATATCTTCCCTGTTCATTACAATGGTTAATTTGTATGTATCATGATTGCATGTATTGAATGGTTAAGAGTTGGGAATTGAATTGAATTATCTTACACCACTGATTCACACTCCCCCCTCTTAATGATTTTACCTCTAACAATTGGTCTCAAAGCATAACCTTATCTACAAGTTTAAGCACTCAAAGGTGATCCAAGGTATAATATGGGTGAAAAGATCATCATGTTTGATGAATTGTTTTTCCATAATAGTAGATAAGAAGAATAGTTCTATGATAGTGAGAAAGAATAAATTAATATAGAAGCTAAGCTCATGAGTGTACTTGGTGCATTGAAGGAAAAAAAGAAGAGAAACCATAAAATCAGGAATATGATCAAAGGTCTTGAAGCACAAGTTAGATCTATTGAGGGGAGTTTGTCGAGGAAATCCATGAGAGAGGAAAAAGAGAATGAAGAACTGATCAAGTCTATGGAAGAACAAGCATTCAGATTGAAAGATGACATGGCCAAAAGGGCTAAGGAGGATAAGATGACCATCAAAGATCTCATAATTCAATTAGAGGTTGTAAGTTTAGGCATAAGGGATAAAGAATATGAATGTGTTCAATTGAAGGCTAATATTGTTTCCTTGAAGGATGAGCATGAAAATGTCGTAATCAAGATAGGCAAGATTGAATATCAACAAAAGAGATTAGATCAAGGCAATAAGGATGGTAGTATGAAAGACAACAATTCAAATTAGGTCAAAGAAAAAATAAAGAAGCTAATTAGACAACTAAATGCTTCAAGGTATGCCAAATATTTTATGGGCCTTTGTTTTGTTTGTCACCTTGTTAGTCATAGGGCAAAGGACTATGTAAGAAGAAGTAATTAGTCAAAGGGAGATCACTACCATATTAAAAAGAAAAGGCATCGAAGACATTGTCTGCTATAATTGTCAAAGAGTTGGTCACATTACTAAGTTCATCAAACAAAGACCATTTAGTCAAGATAAGTTAAATCAGACTCCTAGAGTGCAAAATAGAAGACCAGCTAAACATACCAATGCAAAGAGATATTCATCTCAAGATCATTATTATACATGTAATCAGTTTGGCCACATTACTAGAGAATGCAAGAGGATAAGTAATCACTTAAAGGAAGATCACAATCATCATCAAGCAAAAGGTATGAATGATCCTATTTATTTCAGATGTCATAGAGTTGGTCACATTGCTAGATATTACAAGAATAATTTGAATGATTTTTTGAATAAAAATAAGGTGTATGAAGCTCCTAGTGTGCAAGGAAGAGGTCACACATGGTTATGGAGACCTAAGTTTGTTAGAAGAGATTACTTAGAGACCAAAGATGGTTTGTTTTCCATGATAGACATGAAGGAAAGTCAAGAGTTTCTATTGTCTACATTTATTGATAAGTTTGAAGTAAATAATGAAGTCAAGGATCCATTCAAAGTCAATTTGATGATGAGGCAGGATTGCAAGTCAAATGAGAGTATGGAAATATGAAAGTCTCTTGAGTTTTGGGACTTTTAGTCTCACTATGTCAAAAAGGTCTTTGAAGGATAAGATTGTGAAGATGAATTACAATAGAAGAAAGGTATGGATGCAATCATATTTCATCCATAGTTAGTTTCTTAAGGGAGCTTGATTTGGTATAGTGCCTTGAAAGTACTTGGGATCTTGGTATAAGGTGAGTCAATCTACATTGTGTTTATTCTTGTTGTTATGATCAGTAGTATGGTGACTCTTGAGAGAGGACTTGTGGGTCCTAGAAGTTTAGAGATTGGTATGGATTTAGGAAGAGATAACTCAAATGTTTTGAGTATGGTAGGATGTTTTGACATGTTTCTTATGATTGATATATGTTAAGGAGTAGATCTTGGTTTTATGTGTGGTCATGATCTAAAGGGGAGAATTTGTGAGATGCTTCAGTTCAATAAGTTTGTGTTGTTTGGTATGTTTCATAAACTCAAGTGAAGCAATTCAGCTAAAGGTGTAAAATCAATGATGGTAATAACTTGTCAATTTTAATTGCTTAAATTGATTGGTAAAAATGATGAAGATTAAAGGCAGGGTTGGTATAGAGTATGAGGAGAATGTGTTTTTATATTGTTGGTATCATGGAGAAGGTCTTAAAGTTTTGTATATGACAAGTTATGTCTCTCATGGAGTTCATTGTGTTCTAAAACTGAGATAGTTCTATGAGAGTGCTTTGAAAAAGATCTAAACCATGATGGATTATAGAGGATAAAAGGGAAATTGTTTTGAGATCCATATGAGAGTTACTCATGTCTTCATCAATTTTTTAAGTTAATCGAATAAAGATATGAGATCTATTGATGTTTTCATAAGAGTTTTGACTAAAGTGTGGATAGTGTTGAAGAGTTGCTAGTAGACCTAACTCATTGAGAAGACTTGTTGAAGATGTCATGATCAAGGTGAACCATGGAGTTAGGGGGAGCTAACTCAAAATAGTTTGAAAGGCTTGAGGAACTATGCATGATGTGAGGGTGAGCATATGTGAGATGCTACAGCCATGGTGGAGATATGAAGAAGTGTGCTACAGTTATGAATTCAAGAAGATTGATATGATGGCTTGATCAAACCAAGTCATATGCTTTGACAAGGTATTGAATCCTCATGCATGGACAAAGGGAGCTTGTGTGTTTTGTAGACGAATAGGTCCAAGGATTAGAGAATCCCAAGTTTAGATTGGTGTATGTAAAAAGGGGGAGCTTTGTAAATGGTCAGGTCCTAAGATCAAAGGACTATGTAATAGAATTTGAGGGAGAAGATATGAAGGTAATTATGTTAATTCATCATTATTGTAAATGTTTTAAATATGATCAAAGGGTGCCTAAGCTCAAGTGACTTAGGGGGAGTCCATATAATTTTTTCAAGGTAAGTTCATGCATTTTTTAATGTTCATGTATATTTTGTCTTCATAGAACTATGTATGATCAAAGAAAAGTGTAGTCATGGAGCATGTTTGAGAATCTCAAGGTAAGAAGAGTACACACAATGTTAGGGGGAGTTTGCATCATCTATAAGAGTTTTTATTTTCTTATTATTCATCCTTGAAGTCTTTTTAGGTCCACAAAATCATAAGTTGAGCCCATTTTGTCATTGTGTCAAAAGGGGAGAAAATGCTTGAAGAGAGAAATAGAGTTTGAGCATAAGCTTTGTATTGATGTTTGACATAATGACAAAGGGATATATTGTTATAGGTTTTTCAATTATGTCTCCAAGGTGACCAAGGATGTTGATGAGGTGTCATGTGTGTTAGAATGATAATGATATAGTGTGCTTCAAAGTTATTCAGTATTCTTGCATGTTTCTTTAGTGGTTGACTTAGTGAAGAAATTGGTGGATGATATTGATGATATGGAAATGTTATAGAGAACCAATGCGTATTATGAGTGCTTGGAGTGATTGTGGAAGTGAAATGAATTCATCAGAGTAGTCATATGAGTGTCTAGGTTTAAGTAGTCATCTTGACAGATAAGACTGATTAAGAAGTTTGATGACATCATATTTCACACATGTGTGAAATATTTAGGAGAATTTTGAAACATGGATGGATTCCCCTATGAATGGTGATCATGTGGTTCAAATTTTAGGTCATGTGGTTAAGCATAGCAAAAGTTATTAAGGTGCAAAGTTGGCTTCTCGAGTAGAATTTACTAAGTTCCCATACTTAGCCAAATCTGTGATATCAAAGATCTACGATGAGAATTTAATTGGATCAAGGAACTAATAATGAGTAATTAAATTGACCAGATAAGGATCTAATGGAGAATGTGATTTTATCAGATAGTGATCCAATAGTGCATGTGAAGTCAATATGTCAGAGGTTCCTGAGATTGAATGTGCTAGTGATAAGTGTCTAAATCAAGATGATTTGATAGAATATCAACTGCATGTGGGTGTTTGTGTAGATAGAGATTGACGATGTAGTTTGATTTAAATAGTCAATGTGTAGAATGCATGTTGGGCTACCAAGTGGCTTGATTGTGGAAGCACATATTAATGATAAATGGTGAGTATTAAAGAGTTAAAGTTAGGAGGCTTGTGAGGAGATAAACAGAGTGAATTTGATAAATTTTCCAAATAGCATGAGATGAGGACATGTGTATGTAATATTTACATTTACCAGTGATTGTTGGTATTTGAATTTAATAAAGACAAAACCTATGCTTAGTATTTTACTAATATCTTTTCATCTAGGATGAATTTGAAGGTGATGTAAAAAGAAAAGTTGAAGAGGACTTCAAGATGAATCTATAAAAGTGATCTATAATGTTTGAATTTATATACAAGAAAAAATAGTGAGCTCCAAAGTTGACTATGTGTTTGACCATGTTTTACAAGTAACCCGAGAAGAATAATTGAAGAGTTCTTAATGGTATTTCAATGTTTGAATATGAAATATATATTGGAGAGTGTTATATACTCCATAAAGACCATACATGTAGTTTTTTGAGGTTTGAAAAATCCATCTTCAGTGTGAAAAATTGCTTAGAATTTGATTATGTTTGTTAAATTCTAACAGATTGAGTGACCATGTTGCAAGAGTGAGTTGAAGATGTTATGAGCAAAATTGAAAAATAAAATGAGTATGGAGATGTTGTATAAGTCTCAAAGGTTTATAATAAGGAATTGGTTATCATGATATGCCCCTGATTAGATATGGAGAGTCAAAATAACTTGACTATATTTTTGACTCTGTGTAACGAGTTTGAGTAGTCACTTTGAGAGAGTTGATTTGATTGCTTATATCCTATGTTGAAGTGTCTAAATCACATGGAGGTGTATATGAGGTCATGAAGGGTTCACCTATAATATCTAATCATATGGATATGTAAAATACTTGAGTGTTTTCTTTAGAAGTTTGAGACTATGTTTTCTATTTATGAAGACCTAAAGAGCGAGGAGACCTAACTGGTAGGTTCAAGTGTTGAGTTAGTGTTCCAAGTGGGATTAACCCATAAGGGAGTGATAAAGGGACTAATGGATATATTTTTTATGTGTTTAAATAATTGTTAAAGGATGAAGGTGTTTCAAGTAGTCTCACATGTAATATGTGAGTATAAAGGCCTAATTGTTTTAGGTCCCACCAAGATCTAATGGTGGTTTGGGGATAATGAGGTATTGGCCAACATAAGGAGCATGTGGTTATTGAATGTAAAATTTAAGATAAAATATTTCAAATTTAAAATAAGTATTGTAAACATTTTATCCAACTAATATGGGTTATATGAGTGAATGGTATAAATACTAGGTATAATTGGCCTATTTGGAGTAGTTGTGTGTGTGGGTGTGTGTGAAGCTAAGTGAAAGAGAGAATATTTGAAATAAAAGGTATAAGTCATTGAGGACCAAAAGATAATGAAGATTATTAGTCATGATTATCTAATCAAGGTGATGAAGGTGAACACATAGGTCATTGGACCTAATGAGCCTAGAAGAGGTAGTTTTAGTGAGTAAGCCCTAGAAGCTGATTCAGTTAGTGTGCTTAGTGGATGGATTGAAGATTAGAGTAGGATGAGTATTGTGTTTATAATCTATAAGTCATGTTTTTATTGTTTTGATAGAGTTGTTGTAGGTTTTTTAATTGTGTATGTGCTAAGAAGCAAAGAGTGATCCAAAAGAGTGTTTTGGATGCATTGCTTGTGTGTGTAGGTTTGTGAGAGTGTAAAGGGGAAAGAGTGCGAGTAAGATAAATCCATAATAAATTATAGAAGACATAAAATAAAAAATGGATATCAAATCAAGGTAGATGGGTTGGTGCTTGGTTGCCTAGGAGGTTTGTTCCTACTTGTGAAATGGGTGTCTTATTAAACTAAAGGATGGGTGTTCCTTGATTAGTTGGTGCTAGTATAAATGTCATATCTTGTTATTATAGGACTATAGTCATATTTTAGGGTTTAATGGGTTTTATACCTCAAGAGGTTTTTCCACATATATCATGTGTTATGTGATTGATCATGTTATATCTTCCTTTTTCATTACAATGGTTAATTTGTATCCATCATGATTGTATGTATGAAATGGTTAAGAGTTGGGAATTAAATTGGATTATCTTGCATCACTGATTCACCCCAGCCACCCTTCTCCCCCCCGCCGCCCATCCCCCCGCCCCCCCGCCGCCTCTCCCCCCGCCCCCCCCCCCCCCCCCCCCCCCCCCCCACCCTCCTTTCCACCCTCTTACTGATTGTACCTCTAACAAGACCTACTAAAATACCATTGGAGGTAAGGGAGGTGTGTGGAGTTGTGGTAGCCTACTAGGAGGCATGTTGGAAGACCATTGTGCCACTTGGGGAGTCACTATGCCAAGTAATGAGGGAGTCAATTTGGTTTTATTTTATGAAAAAGCTATTGCACTCAACATGCTTCCACATTTTAGTATACAATGTGGTATTTAATATTTTAATGGCATTTGGTCATTATTTGATGGATATCTATATCCTTCTGTAAATATTTGTGCATTTGATTTAGGTTGGAAAAGAAACACCTCAAGAAAGCTAGGGCATTTACTAGGCAAGTCACCCTTCCTCTTGTTAAAATATTTTTTCATTCTAACCGAAAACATTAGTAGGATAATTATTTTAATATTTTATTGGGGTCTATGCCCATACATGCTTGCCTAGACAAGCATATGTGAGCCTATACTCCAAATGTGTAAAGAAATTTTGAAATGCAAATGGTATTTTTCTCATTCTCTTGGTTTACGAAGAAAATGAATAAATTATTGTTGTTTATGATTTGATATTTTATTTGTAGATAAGGATACTAATTTGATTGTGAAAAATAGTTGAACCAATTTCCATTTTTATGATATTATTAAATGTCTTATTATTATTATTATTATTATTATTATTATTATTATTATTATTATTATTATTATTATTATTTCCCTTGCTGGGTTATGCCAAATTGAATGGCTAGAATTTATTACTAAATTAAATGGCTGGAATATGTTGCTAAATTATATGGCTAAAATTTGTTACTAAATTGAATGGTTGAAATATGTTGCTAAATTATATGGATGGAATTTGTTGCTAAACTAAATTAATGGAATATGTTGATAAATTATATGGCTTGAAATTATTGCTAAATTGAATGTCTAGAATATGTTGCTAAATTATATGGCTAGATTTTGTTTGCTAAATTTATTAAAGAGGACGAATGTGAAATGTTTGAAAAAATTCTTCAATAGAGGATGGCTAGAATTTTTTGGCTAAATTGCCTCAAAGAGGATGAATGTGAAATGTTTGATGAAATTCTTCGATAGAGGATGGCTAGAATTTGTTACTAAATTACCTCAAAGAGAATGAATGTGAAATGTCTGATGAAATTCCTCAATAGAGGATGTCGGGAATTTATTTGTTAAATTGCCTCAAAAATGATTTATGTCAATTGTTGACGTATGTGAAATTTCTTGGATGGAAGTTATGGTTTTTAATAATGGTTAGATTGCATTAAATAAGATCTTACTGTAGATGTATTCTTGAAATTGAAAGTTTTGATTGAAAACAAAGTATTCTAAAATAATTATTTTACTTATTGAACTCTATATTGGGAAAAGATTAATAGTTTTAAAACTCTTGAATTGATGTTGAATCCTTTGAATGGTTCATCTTGTTTTTATTGTTTTGTCAAATGGGTGGTTACTCTAATCACTGCTCCTTGCGAACTTGGTAAGATTATCATGTGATGTATTTATTTTTAAAAACCCAGCCTTGTGAATTGATTTTCAGGGTATTCCTCTTGGTTAATTTTGAGGTGTTTAGGTAATTTTATTAATCTTGTAAAGAATTGGTGTAATCATTTTGATAATCCTCTTATGACTAGAAAATTGGCCTATATTAGCTTGAAGAACAACCTTCAATAAATACCTAAACCTTTAGTTGTTGACAAAAAAGAGTTAGACTGTATTAGTTTACCATATGAGAAATAACATAAAAAATTATGTTAATCCTCCTTAGCATGAATGCCTATTGGTGGCACCATTTCCAAGAGATAGTTACAAAAAAAAAAAAAAGCATTTTTAGGTTGTAACTACTGCAAGTTAGATCTGAAAGAGACTTACTTTTTCTAGTAGATGTCTAATTTTCTAAAAACCAAATTTGGTAATGGAATATCCAAAAATTTATCTTTCACGAGAGATATTTTTATTTTTGACAAGTTTTTATTTTTTGCCATTTATGTTGTTTTTCTATACAAATCAGCGTAGAGTAACCTAAAAGTTGCTAGTTTAAAAATATCTAACTCCTTAGTTTTTTGTTAATAATACTTTATAGTTCAACATTAACCCCAAAATTATTGAAATATATAATGGAATCAACCTTACTCCTTTTGGAATTGATATTCAGATCCCATTTTTGAGATGCTTCTATAGCAAAACTACTCATTATTACCCTGTTGAGTGTAAAGGCACTTGGAATTGTCTTGACCTAAGTAATAAAAGTTAGATTGATTTTGTTATTTTATTAATGTATTATTTTTTTATTGGTAAGGATGAAATATTGAAATTAAATTATGTTGTTTAGATCCTTGCAACATGAGAATTGGGTTTGAAGAATCAAGTGTTGTATGAAACTGTAGTGATTAGTATGTTAATTGGTTATATATGTGATGAATTGTATTATTTATGTGTGAATAATTATTGTAAGTGTTTACTAAAAACTACATTCATTAAGTGAATGAGTGGTTCATGGCATTGTATTCTCATTATACCCAAGGTATGTAAATATGTGTTCAAATAACACAAATTGCTTTATTCTTGTAAATTAAAATTTAACTTGATGTTGTTTAAATTCGGGTCCCAGACTATCTAGTAGGAAAGATGGATTGATCAACATTATGCTGACCCTTTCTGTTGATATTCTCAGTGTAGGTTTAGTGTCAAAATAAATTAGTAAGGGATCAAAAAAATTATGATTCCTAGTTTCTTAACTTTGTTTACAAACTATGACCAACTTGATCTTTTCTTCATTAATATCTATTGGACACTCATTGCAGTGGAAACATGCATAATCATTCCAATATTTACCTTGTTAAATTCAAATTATATGTTATGGGTTATATTGTGTTTGCCTGGTTAAGTGAACTTCACTTATTTAGAGTGCATTTGTATAAGGTAATCATTTAAATTATAAAGGTATTGTCTCGATACCCTTCCTTGTTGTAGGGAAGGAATCTATATAGACATGTAAAATTACATGTATCCAAAATTAATATGAAAGTTGGAATATATAATAAGCTCTTAATATTTTCAATAATTTATGATGATTTTCCATCTCTTTTAGTCTTATTATTGTAAAAGCTATGAGGTCCTTTTTGTGATAAATTACATACTATGTATGTGTGATTTAAGGAATGGTTATTTATTATTAAATTGGTGGATTTATCAATATTTATCATTATGTTATTTTCTAAAAGAGACATGTTATCTCAAATCTCTTTTATAAGTTCCCTCATCTCAATAATAAAAGTTTGCCTATTAATTTTAAGTGCATCGATAAGTAAAGGATGACTAAATCTGATTTGAAAGAGTTATTACAGCCTTGTAGAGATTAAGAGGTAATATCAACCTCTTCACCTTGACTATTGCTTCACCACTCTAATTAAGACAAAACGTCTAAATAACCCTTGCATAGGGCTCAATACACTTTTGGGAGACTGTATGTGCTTAATATGTTTAATAAGCTTATAGATTGATTCATGATCTATGATTGAAAAATTATTCTCTTTAGTATTTTGGGGTAGTTTGGTGGAATGATCTTGATAATATTGCATAAGGGATTGCATTCCTTATTTTTTTGACATTCTCAGTATTTGCTAACTAATGGACCTTGGTAAACAAATTATGTGCTTAAATCGAATTGCTCAAATATAGGTCATTTTATAAGGATGGTAGATGAACTTGATAGAATGGATCATTCCTTCAATTTACTTAAGCAAATATCATTTAAAGGGAATACTCTTTTAGCATTGATTACTCATAGTTAAGTTAAATTTATGATAATCTTGAGAATTGCCATTCAAGTACACTGTTGGAATCTATGTAATGCAAGAACAAACTGGGAAAAAACCCTTGTTTTGGAAAAAAATGTGGGTCAATTTGAGCTAGTTTCACTATTTTTTTAGTTATTATTATTATTCTTCTTACTTTGGGAAAACAAGGTGTAAGGGGAATGGGTTTTCTTTATATTTTCAAGGAATTAATTATTAAAATTAGGTACAAAATACTAGATAATTTTATCTCGTGGACTAATTCAAATTTTAATTACATTCATTTCAATAGATCTTTTTTGTGTTATTTCATTCATTTCAATAGGTATCCTTCTATGTCATTTTAGTAGGTCTTCTTCTATATAGAGTTAAGAGGGATGTCTTCTCTAACAAATGTGGGCTTCCCAAGAATATGGCTTATTTATTTATTTATTTATTTTTGGGCTTATTACTAAGTTTATAATGTGGTAGGTGTTTTTATTATAGCCAGAATGGGGTGATAAGAATAATAGGTATTCCAATAAATTAAGAATGAGATATTTGGCTAAACTATATAATAAGTCTTTTAGTATCAAGGTTTTGAGGGTTGGACTTTTTGTGCATAGTGTCAATTTTTAAGGTATTTTACTTGTAACTTACATTGGGACTTATAATTCACTTAATATGTTTGAAGAGTCAAATTTTATAAGGCCTTTTGTGAACCAATTTTCTCAACCAGTTGGATTTCACCACCTCAGATATTTATTTATGTTTCAAAAGAATATTCTGTGTATCTATCATTGATACAATATGTGGGTTGAAAGTGGATGTATTAGGCTATATAAATAAAATACTATGCCACCAATAATAAAAACTAAAATAAATCATGCATGACTATCTTGCATTTGAGATCACACAAATTCTATAGACATTACCTGGATAGTAAAATAATTATATTGTGGGCTAGTTTTTTATATATTTTTTCAATGTATTAATTTTAGTTTTCTAAATATGTAATTTAAAAGAAAGATATGAGGATTTGGATGTAATTATACAATGTTCTCATCATGTCATTTTTGGTTTGAAAATATATGGATAGGGAAATGATGAAAACCTATTCAAGATTGATCACTACATTTATAATTTTGTGTCAAATTAATTTTATGGTAGTGATATAACCCTAAATATATCTACCAAGAAAAGGCCTATTATTGGTGCCAATGTTGTTGTGTTAAAACTATCCTCATTTAAGCCCACAAAGTTGGGCAAGTATAATTGTATATCTTTTCAAGCCAATTATACTATCTTTGTCATTTTCAAACTCCTAATAAAATGAAATTATGAGGATTTGGATGTAGTTATAATATGTGCTTAACAAGTCTTTTGAGCATAGATTTGATAATAATCATAATCATCATCCTAATAGTGCACTAAAAATCTGGATGAAGATAAAATAACCATAATTTAATAAGAA
The DNA here is from genome assembly GCA_037957365.1 of Torreya grandis. Taxonomy (NCBI): domain Eukaryota; kingdom Viridiplantae; phylum Streptophyta; class Pinopsida; order Cupressales; family Taxaceae; genus Torreya; species Torreya grandis. The sequence goes on from JARHVA010005583.1 coordinate 604,518, forward strand.
ACTTACATTCCATAGGTACGAATGTAGGTAGTGTCAACAATAAATATTGTCATTATGGATCAAATTATCATAGCAAGTCAATGGTGTCATAAATATTCTTAATTAATTTTTCTTGATAAACATATTCTCTCTATGATAAATACTTAAAACAAATTTCAAAACTATTCTAAGCTCCTGTAGGGACTCGACATATAACATCCTTATTTTCAGACATGTATAAGGTTTTATTATTTAACTAAGTTATATTTCATTTACTTATACAACTTAATTTTAAGTACTATAATGATAATACAAAACCTCCCTTAAGATTGGGAAAAATAAATAACAAGAGTTAATTTGATATTTTTTTCCCACCTAAATTAAGAGTGCATCCACCATTCCTTCCCTTTAAACCCATCTTATGAATACTTATGATGAGTTGTGAATTTTGAAATATGTACTTTCTATGGTATGTTACGTAAATTTAAAAATGTAGTTAAAAATATATTAGGGGTATTATCTTTTATTACGTCAAAATTATCCTTATTTCATATATTAATAAATGTATATAATGTCTTAGATTTAACCAAGTTCTTTTAAAATCTATTTTATATTTGAAGGGTTTTTATCCTTTAGTTATTTTTTCACACCATCACTTGTATTTATTTTATTTTATACATTTTTATTGATTTATGTATTTGAGTGCAAAAATGTTTACATAATATAATACAATATCAAATATTATGGGTTTTATAGGATACAATTATATAGGTTTTTCTTTTTTGATGTTGTGAGCATGTATAACAAAGACACTCAAAAGCTATTTGGTCACAATTTATTTAAATGTAATGGATTGATTTTTTAACGAAGTCAAATACACTAAAATGAGAGGTCAAAGTGTGTTTCTTGATTTTAAATATGATTTCCTCATGAAATTTATAGATATCAAGAATTGATGGATAAGATTTAGGTTCATGGAGCTCACACAATGTAGTATTTATCCATATAGGAGATAAAGGGTTTATAAATAATGTACCCTTAAGGCACAATTTTTTTATTTATATATTATTAAATATTTATATTCCTCGTGAAAAAATAAATAAATGTATAAAACACTTTATTATTTATCAATCAGAAGGCACAAACTAGACAAGTTGTCATGCATCATATAAATAAACCACAGTTTCTTATTTACTAATTTTATCTATATGTAAATGTAGTTAATGGAGGGGAGCACTAGAGAGTGAATTGAATAATTATGACAAAACTATATGGAATCCTATAATTACACGAGAGGAAATTTCATAAATTATTTAAAATAATTACCAAAATGATAAAACATTTGTAGAACTTAACATAATTACAAGAAAATAAACTTGTTGAATAAGAAGGAAAGCTTCAAATAAATAATCTATTTGTTTTATGAATATTTAAACACACAAGAAACATAATCATTCTTTGAACTAAATTGATACACACCTGCTGAATTGAGATTATACACATACACAATCAACAATTATATATCAATATTAAGGAACATTCACTCATCAAAAGACAAACCTAATCTAATCGGAAAGAGTTCATCCAACAATCAATCCTTATGAATGAGAACATTCTTAATAATATAAATGTGTGATTCCACCTTAGCTTACAAAAATAATGTGACAAACCAAAATTTATCTTCTAAAATGATTGATTACATAGATTGATTGGTAGAAATTAAATATTTCTACCAAAAAATTATATCTCTATTCTCTCAAGTTCATCTAATTTCTTACTTCATTATAAATTTTTGAGTACCCCCTAATATCTACATCTAATGTTTATATAACCATGAAATTCAAATTCTCATATGGGAAAACAAATTTATTTTGGCTCTAAAAATAATAATATATACAAATATTTTAAACATTATTTCTAAAAAAAAGGGAAAATGGAACCACTCTAAATTTAAAAGTTGTTAAAATAGTTCATTAAAAATAATTCTAATTAAATGATTATTATTTCATTCTTCGACAACTATCAACTGACAAAGATAAACATATTCTACATAACTTGATGTCTGCAATGATTCTGAAGATGATGTTTTCATAGCCATAGTCATGTGACAATGTTTTAGTAGTTTTCATTCTATAAATATTTAACTTATCAATTTCTTTGTAAACTTGTGTTTAGATAACTTAATGAGAATAACTTGATACAACCTCATTTTCATATGTTTGTGTGTGTGTGTGTACACACACACATATACACATACATATACATACATAGACATATACACATATAAATACACATACATACATATCTATTTCAAACAAATATTTTGTACTATTAGTAAACATTCCAAATAATTAACAAGAATTCCCAACAACATCCTTGCCTATTCTAGAAAACATTCCACACAAACAAAGGGCATGTAATGAAAATTATTCAACCAATTACCATTTCCAATTAATTATCTATCTTTATCCATTTTATAATAAAATACTTTCAATGGAATCATAAACACTAAAATATTAAACTCTAATAAATTTATACAAGTATGAGCAATAAAGCTATTAAAGAATTTAATCCTAAGTTGGCTTATTGACCCTTAGCATTGGTAAATTTATTAAATAATAATAATATATTATCCATAAACACAAGGTGGAAACATTGTGAAAATAAATAATAAAGCTATAATTATTTAATGAGTCACCGAAATTTAATTAAATGACTTTATCAAGATGGATGGACCCATTATTTTTACAACAGTCACCTCCCTTGGAATTTAACTATAAAATAGGGTTTTAACCCTATTTTGAATTCATTTAAATATGAAATTATTTTTATCATATTTAATTTGTGAGTTTTGTGAAGCACTGTGTGAAGAAGTGAGAAGGAGAAGAATTTGTATTGGGGTTATTATTTTTTCTCAATTATTAAATATCACTAGTGAGTTTTTTACCTCCTAGAGGTTTTCTCAGTTTAAAATTTATGTGTTATTTATCTCATATGCTTTTCCTATTCATTTACACTTCTATATCGCATGCTATGTATTGTTACATATATGTATACATGAAATCTTTCATGGTATCAGAGCCTGTGGAGTGTAAAAGCTTGGCAAGCAAATTATATTGAATTAAATATCAATATTTGATATATTAATTTATTCAAATAGTTTTATTCAAATATTGGGATGCCATTGTCCTAGTGTATAGCCCATGCCTAGTGAAGAAATAAAATAAAAATTATTTTCAATCATTTTCAGACTTGGTTGTTGCTAAATAATAATATTATGTATATTTAAGGAGGTTAAGATTTTTTTAGACTTTTAGAACCCTTTATCAAAAATATGGAATTTTTTGTATGTAGGGTGCCATTATACAACTTGGGAGCTTGGAAAAAATAATTTCTCATCCAAAATTCATTTCTTAAGTTTTCTTCATCTTCAATAAGAAAAATAAGGAGGATTGGCAAAGTTTGGAGGTCTCTAAGAGCCTAATCAAATTTCTGTGATAATTTATTCATCTATAGGAGCACCATTATGAAGCTACAAGTACGTTTTTAAATTCATATAATTTTTGAAAAATTATTTAAATAATAAACTATTTATTAATTTCTTTTTTTTCTAAACTGCAGGTCCTACCTTAAAAAAAGAAAGAATTACTAAAAAGTTAAGTTTTTAAATTTTTTTAACTTGTGTTTTTTTCTTTTGGAAATCGAGGGTGTCCCAGTTTAAATTATGTTATTTACATGCATATAATATATTTATTTATATATTAAAATAAAATTAGATAAAAGGTTCTAAATATAGATTAGTGCATGTATTCCTTTGAAAATCTTCTTAAAAGAGTTGGTGGTTTATGTTTTTGCTAGAATTTACAACTAAGGAGGTCCAAAGTTCAAAGCCCTCTAAATCAATATTTTTTACTTGGTAAAAATATTTTTCAAAATTTAATTTAATTTTGAATTTCATTTATTGGGTTGCATGCCAACTTTCTCACGTGTAAACCCCTCTTTGGTGCTAAACTTGTTTCAGTTTTCCACCTAATGAGTCATACTTTGACAAACATAGTCATGTAATCAATTGATCTCTAGGTTTTGGCATGTTTTGGACACATTAGAGTGGTTCATTTTTTTGAATCCTCTTATTAAAATTTTTACACCTTTTTAATAATAGTGTTTAAGTGGTCATTTTGAGTGTGACTCTTTTGACACTTAGATTTATGCAACTTTAATTCAATTTTTTGTATTGTTTGGAATCTAAATTGTGTAATTAAGTATAGTTGTATGTACAATTTACTTTATTTTGAAAAATAGTTCAAAAATTCACTTAAAATTATTTATTTTAAATAGTTGTTTACTTTCCTATTTAAAAAGAAGCTATGGCTTTGCCTCATTTTTCTTTAGACAAATATCAAATGCTTAATCAAAATAGTTATAATATATGGAAAATTTATGTTAAATATAAATTCATTTCCTAAAAATTATGAAATATTATCATTGAGATTGAAAAAACCCCTTTTAGATGACATATAACCCTTAAGCTTACCAATACATTTCAACATAAATCACAAGAAACTATGTCCATTATCTTACAAAGTGTTAAGGATGAATTCATTCTCTACATTGGTACTTAGAAGTCCCATAGTGATGTTTGGAAACTCCTTGACTCCATGCATGAAGGCACTCATCTTTCAAAGATCAATAAATTAATCCTTGAATTGCTAATTACACCTATGAAGGGTGATGAAAATGTTGTTAATTTTATTGATAAAATTAGAAACATTAAATCTTAATTAGATGGATGTCATTTTAATTTTAATCAATATTAGTTTATTTATTTTATCATTTAGTTAAATATTTATGAAAAAATTTAAAAAAATATTTCAATTTTAAATTCTAAGTATCAAATTAAGCAAGATATCCCTGACCTTACGACCTTGTCTACTCTCTCGATTCAAGAAGAACAAGTGATGACTAATTTTGATTCTAAGAATAATGTCACTCAAGCACTTCTCACTTTTAATAATTTTTTTGATAACACTAAAATCCAATAATTTAACCCAAATTCTGGTAAAATAAAATATGAGAACAAGAAATCTGTAAGAAGAATCATACGCCTAAGTTTAATGAAAATTATAATCTATATGGTAAATTCGGTCATAAAAAAGAAACTTGTTATAAAAATAATGATATAAATAACAATCAAACTTATAAAAATAATAAAGAGAATAAATCTAATCAAAATAGGTAGAAAAATCAAAACCCTAATCAAAATAACAACAAAGATTCAAATGTTATTGCTTTATATGCTCCTTTATGTGATCCAAAGGAAAATCAATGGATTATAGATAGTGGTGCATCATATATATGACATTTTTATCTAATATTTTATGTGATTCTAGAGATATATCTAAAATAATTTACTTAGGAGATAATTATTTTTTAGAAGCAATTAAACAAGGAAAAGCAACATTTTCAAATGTTGTTATTAATGATGTTTTCTATGCACCTAAGCTTAAAATAGATTTTATATCTTGTTATCAAATTATAAATGATAATTTCATTCTAACATTACTTAAATATATTTAGTCCATTAAAAATCATTCTAGATCATTGATTATTGAAGGTGTTCAAAAGAATAGTTTATATATCTTCTCTCCTTGTTTTGTATATTTTCTTTCATTGCATAGTAATAATGAATATCAATTATGGAATGAAAGATTATGACATGTTAATTTTATAATTTTATATGATATGTATGAAAATAATCTTGTTGTTATAGTTCCTTCTATTTCTTCTCATCATGAAACTTGTGAGGGTTGCTTATGTGATAAGTAACATACTAATGCCTTTCACAAGAATCATGATGTGAATTCCTTACATCCTTTAGAATTGATTCATAATGATGTTGTATTACCTATTGAAGTTGTATCTCTTAATGGTTATTTTTATTATGTTACTTTTATTGATTACACTAGAATGATTTGGTCCTTTTTCATTAAAAAGAACTCTGATGTGTTATCTAAAATCAAAGAATTTAATGCTAGTGTTGAAAATGCATCTGATTTTTATATTAAAATATTAAGAAATAATAATGATGGTGAATATATTAGTAAAGAGTTGATTTTTTTTGCATTAGTTGCATTATTCAAATAGAATTAATAACTCCTTATTCCCCTTAGCAAAATGGTATTGCTGAAAGGAAAAACCATGCCATCTTAAAAATGGATAGACTAATGTTGCAATCTAAAAATGTTACTAAATTATTACGAGTCGAAGCCATGATCACTATTTTTCATATTTTGAATAGAGCCCCTACTAAATCCTTGCATCTTTCTACACCTTTGGAAGTGTGGAATAAAAAGAAACCTAGTGTGGCTCGTCTCAGGATATTTGAAAGTCCTGCTTCTATCTTTATTCCTAAAGTTAAAAGCAAGAAGCTCGATCCCACTTCCTATTATTACATTTTTATAGGTTATGAAGGTAATACAAAATATTTAAGTGTGTATGACACCTCTAAAAATTAGATTATTGAGAATAAGAATGTTTTTATTATTGAAAAATCCTTTTGTGAGCCCTCTATGGATCCTCCTCAATGTTCTTCTATTGATGAACTTGACTCTCATATTTTTTATTGTGATGAAATATATGCCCTTGAATAAATTAATCTAGCTATGGATAACTTAAAGTCTGAATAACCCCCTAAGTTTCATGTTTAATCTAAAACACTTAAATGGGTAGAATCCCTAATTCAATCTTATAATGTTGATAACCTTAATAGATTAACTATAAGTCAACATTCTTATCCTGCATTAATAATTATGTATGAATATTAACCTCAATCATTTGAGGAAGCCATTGAAGATGATAGATAGAATGTTGCTATGCAAGCTGAATATAATGACTTAATTAAAAATTAGACTTGGGATCTTGTCTTTCTTCCACCTAAAAGGTATATTGTCAGTTGTAGGTAGATTCATAAGATAAAATATAATTTAATTGGTAAAATTAACAAATTTAAAGATAAATTAGTTTCTCATGGGTTTACTCAAAACCTCGATATTGACTATGTTGAAACCTTTACTCCTGTAGCAAAAATGAGTACTATTAGACTTCTTATTGCTCTTGTAACCCAAGATAGTTTGGTTATCCACTAAAAGGATTTCACTAATGTATTTATAAATGGTGATTTATAAGAAACAATATATATTACTTAGCCTAAAGGTTTCACTAATCTTAATAAAGAACATTATATATGCAAATTAAAAAAATCTATGTATGGTTTAAAACAAGCTCCTCAAACATGGTATTCTAAAATCAATTATTTTTTTAAAGAACTAGATTTTTCTAATTGCTATTCAAATAATGATCTCTTTATTAAAGTTTAAAATGGTCATTTTATTTTAATTTTATTATATGTTCATGATTTGTTGATTACTAGCGATCTAACTAGTTTAATTCATAAATATAAAGATAAACTAAGTCAAATATTTAAAATGACTGATTTAGGCATTGTACATCAATTTTTAGGAATGGCTATATTTTAGGATAGAAATTGAATTACTATATCACAATCTTAGTATGCACATAATCTTCTTGTTAAGTTTAACATACTTGATTGTAAATATACCACTAATATTATTGAATTTGGTGTTAAACTTGATCCTAAAATTTCATGTTAAAAAGCTAACCCTAATTTGTATAGATAGCTTATTGGAAGTTTGATTTATCTAACCATTAATAGGCCAGATGTTTCATATGTTGTTAGTGATGCTTCTAGATTTATACAGGATCCTTATTTGGATCATTAGAAATTAGCTAAACATATTCTTCGTTATATCAAAAGAAATGTAAACTATGGTTTATTTTATTCATCCATTGATAATGTTAATTTAAATGGTTATTATGATGTTGACTATGTTGGTGATACTTTAGATCACAAATTTACTTCTGGATATGTGTTTAAGTTTAGTGTAGTTGCTATCACTTGGAATAACAAGAAACAACCTAATATCTCTCTCTTTTACATAAATTGAGTACATAAGTGATATGAAAGTCAATAATGAAGTCATGTGGTTAAAAAATTTATTGGGATAACTTCATTTGGATGTTTCTTAGAGTACCATCCTTTATTATGATAACCAAAGTTGTATAGCTCTAGTTAAAAATTTAGTGCAACACCAAAGAACTAAACACATTGAAGTTCATGTGCATTTCATATGAGATAAAGTCCTTAATGGTGATATTAATCTATAGTTCTATCTTATAGATGAATAAGTGGTAGGTATATTCACAAAACCACTTGATGCTACCAAGTTTTATCACTTTTGTGTAATATTGAGCCTCTCAGAGTTGTCATTGAGGGGGAGTGTGCATAATAATTCCACTTCCTGATAGCCATATGTTTTTCCTCCTTCTCTATAATTATCATTATAAATCATTATAAAATTCATGTGGAAGTTATTTGATTTAATTAAATTTCATATGGAAGTTTTAGTTTTGTAACCCAATGCATTAAAAAACATAATTTTTAATGGAGGTCCTTATGTTATAAAAGGATCAAAATATGCTTAGAGATTATCCATGAGAAACTATGAGAAGTAGTCTTATGATCATGCTAGCCTAAAATTACTTTCAAGTAGTTTATGGATTATAATTATTTTTATTTCAAAACGTGGTGTTTGGCATGATGAAGGGTTTTAAATCCTTCAATTGTGTACATAGTATAATTCTTTCCTAAGATGACTACAACATTTATCCCCACTTAGTATTAACGGGGAGTGTTAGATCATTTAATCTTAGGTGGGCTTATTGAACCTTAGCCTTGGTAAAGTTATTAAATAATAATAATATATTAATTATTAACATGAGGTAGAAATCTCATGAAAATAAATAATAAAGTTATAATTATTTAATGAGTTATAAAAATTTAATTAAATGGTTTTATCAGGATGGATGGACCCGTTATTTTTATAATGGTCAACTCCCTTGGAATTTTACTATAAAATAGGGTTTTAACCTTATTGTGAATTCATTTGAATATAAAATTATTTTGATCATATTCAATTTGTGAGTTTTGTGAAGCACTATGTGAAGAAGTGAGAAGGAGAAGAATTTGTATTGGTGTTATTATTATTTTTCAATTATTGAATATCACGTGGGTTTTTACCTCCTAGAGGTTTTTCCACTTTAAAATCTCTTTGTCATTTATGTCATATGATTTGACTATTCATTTATACTTCTTGAGCTCATCCTATGTATTTTTACATATATGTATACATGAAATCTTTCAAAGCTATGTTACAAACTAATGGTAGGATTTTATGATGTAAAAAAACATGATAAAGTTGAATAAGTATACACATGAAAGATACTAATTAAATAAAACTTGTTATTATCCCCCTTCCTCCACCCCATACCAACTTAATGTATTACATGTCCTTGTGCAATCTCAATTATGTACATCAAGGTCGTGCCCCATATCAATCACGTAGATGGTGTGGAAATCAAAAAGGATTAGTGTGAAGAGTAGTTGTATAATAATAATAGCCACTAAATTATTAAATATTATCCCACCTATATGTTGTTGTGAACAGAGATTAACCAATAGTATTCCTCTCTAATTTTCATTTGGATATCATAACCATGGAAAATGTAAATTAATATCAATCCATTTAAACATTTATTTATAAAAAAAATCTAAGTACAATTATGTTCTCCCTAATATAGTTCTAAAATTAATAGGTGAATGTGGATTTTTATTCTTAAAATTTAGAGAAATTTACTCCCATATCAATAATAAATATTGGAAAGCTTCCTAACATAGATATTCATAAATTACCTTAAAGCAAGGTAAATTTTAGTGGCTCATATAAAATTAACTTTGTTTTTCTGGGTGAATCTCTAAGAATGTGTTTTGAAAGTCTGGAGAAAGTTAAAATATGATGTTTAGGTGAGAATATGAATGGATAGGTTAATAATAATAGGATGTAAAATATATAGTATAATGTGACTGTATGAAAAACCGACAGTTGAACTATTTTTTTTGGTTGATCACACCTCTTCGTCATCGAACAACATAGTTGATGGCAAATAGTAGTGGTACTACCAAATGAAAACTATGCTATCTGATAGCAGTGTTGTCATTCGATAGCAATACTTCCTAATAAAAATAATTGTGTCATTTGATAGTAATGATGTCAAAAGAATATTAATTTTTTCATTTGACAATAATACCATCGAATGACAGCAATGTTGTCACTTGACAACAACACTGCCATTCAACAATAATGTTGTTGAATGAAAAATATTTTTGTGAAATGATAACATTGATATTATTTGATAGTATTATTAGCATTTTAAAGAAATAATATCATTATATATCATTTTTTTTTGAATGATAACATTAATCTCATTTGATAGTATTACTATCATTTGGTAGAGATATTGTCATTTGATATCTTTAGTGTCATTCAAAAGCATCCTACCATTCAACACCATTGCTTGACACATCCTTCATCCATTTATCACTACTTAAATTTTCCATTATGAGTATATGGGTAGACATCTATTTACATATAATGGTAAATAAGATCATATTGACTTTCGACGTAGTGGTAAACTATATTTATATGTATGACATTTATTTTAAATATTAGGTGAGCTAACTAGGAAAAATAAATTAAACCTAGATAACTTAGGTGAATATACGTTGTTCACCACACCTTAAAATCACCAAATGCCAATTTTTAAACTAAAATATTCATGAATTAATGAATAATTACCATGAAAATTTACCCTGCCTTGAATTGACTGAGTATTTATTCTTGTTGTAATATAAATTGTATATTGTCTTCTACTTATGTATAGGGAAAGTATTACTTCCCCCTTTAAAATTCATTCTAAGAGTATAGGACATAAATTTCCTTAATACCACATATCACACTATGGATTGGGGCTCCATTCAATGTTATGCTCTATATAAAAATTATGCACATGTAACTTACATAGTTATTTTTAACCTTGTGATGCACCGTAAAAGAAGAAAAATACAAATATTGTGAGTCATAATTACATCATATATAATATCAAAATCATTTATCTTAATATGAAATCAATACCACTACTCTTTTAGGTACAAGGAATAAAACCTAGATGGAGACCAAAAATAAAGCATGCTATTTGATAATTGGCATGTTTCCACTACCATTTTATATAAGACTAATTATTTTCTCATTTTCACATAAATATTTTAAAACCTCATATTTTAATTCCAATTTCTTCCTCAGCATCTTCCTTTCTTAATTTACTTTAAAAATTGGTATCTCTGTTACATCATATGTTAGACAAAACTCATATCTTAATTATTGAATTACATTATTATGTGCATCCCTAATAATGATGTTCATGGGTGCGTTCAAAATCATTTTTATAGAAGTTTACAATCATGCTTCTATAGTAGTTTATTTATTTTACACTTTAAAATTATTCATGATTAGGGTTTCAAACCTTCCATCACTGAGAGTGTTGAATTATTAAATCCTAACTATTATGTTTTCTAAGTTTTTCTCTTGGTCCAAGATTTTTCATTGAGTTAAAAATAGGTCTTCTTCTACTCTACTCTATTAGTTTGTGGGTTCTATTTTACAACATCATGCTTTTAAATTTAGATACTAAACTATTGTATTAGACACATGACAATGTCAATTTTGACCTACCTTCACCCTATATATATATATATATATATTATGAGAGAATAGGGAATATATATGGGTCTATGGGTCTAATCCTACATGATATCTATGGGTCTAATCCTAAAAATTGTTTTGAGTAATCTACATGGATTTCCCTTAGTCTATTCGAAACCATTAAATTATCATACTCAGACACCTGTAAATTGTTAGATCAGTAGTCATGTCTCCCATATAATAAATTTAGAATTAAAAAATACCATCCAAAATTAGTGGTTTCACCCTTCCCCCCGAAATGGTCATATTTCAAAATAAAATCTTTCCTATGGGTCAGCCCATCCACCTAGTGAATCAATTATGTCATAAATTACCAAAAGAGTTTCATATAAATAAAAATTGATTTTAGGCTTATTGATCATCTGTAAATAATTTATCAAGAATATTAAAACACTTGCACATTCAAAGGGACTACTCTAATTCTCCAAAATTTTAAATAAGTCATAATGATTAGGTCTTATCCAAGTCTAAATCACATCAAAATCCAAGCCATAGTTATATTTTTCCATGTGTCAATATTTAAATCAAAGGTTGCATACATCCAAGTATCATTAATTTCATACATACATCCAATAGCAAGAACTAAATGTGATTTGAATTCCATCTTCAAAATATTAAATATGTAGGTAGAAATCAACCATTCAACATGGAATGATTTGGGTTAGCTCAACCCACCTTGATTCCTCTTTTTTAGCCTATATAATTCTACCATTGTAAGTGGATACAAGGCTTTAAGTGTAGCATACATATTTATGTGAGTCACACACATAATCAAAACTCAAGATTATAAACATAGTCATAAATAAAGCAATCACACCAACTTATAGCTAAATACAATTTTAAGATGCATGCAAATGACAAAATAAAAATTGATGGTACCACCATGATTATGATGATGATACCATCTAAGTTATAACAAAGATACAAATATTGATCTGAATGATTTTCAATCTAATTTTTTTCTTGCCATGTTACCTACCTACAATATTAGACCTCTATAAAGTATTTAACCACTAAGTATTTTATCCCTTTTCAATGTACTTTCCATATTTAACAAGTCATAGTGTAAAATCAGTTTAAACCCTTTAAATTGATATTTTTACTTGATTATCATACATTATAATATAAATTATTACAATAATTTCTATCTTACTAAGTGTTAACATTAATAAAAAATGGGGTAAAATGTATTGGTGAGCCTATATATTTCTTGAACATTGCCAAGCCCTAAGTTTACCTTAGGGTTTCTTCCTCTTTTAAGGGTTTCATGTTTATTTAAATAATTCTAGTTTTCAAACTTGATTTATTATTTTTCCTTTACACACAATTTGACCATGGATATAATGGATGAATATATTTCTATTTTTTTACTCAAGTTATGATTGTATTCATTGATACAAATTTATGCACACTAATAAATATAAAAATAATAATGAACAATCCTTATCCTTCCTTAGGTCATATTGTTATAATGCCTAATCCGAGTTTATTCTTGTTACCACTAGGCACAAAAGGGCATGCATGAATCCTTTTGTTCCTACTCTTACCATACCTTATTTTTCTCTCAATGACCATCTTAACCTCATTATTTTCCAAATTATTATATTGGATTATGTAGTTAATGTTGTTAATAATCGATATTGATAGCATTCAAACATCATATTAGATCATAAAAGGTTTTGATAACTTTCAAAATCAACTACTTGGGTTAATATCCCTAGATATAAAACTAGGATCCAAGTTAGCATCTACCATATTTAAAGTCATTCATAGTCCTTTACATTACAACTATAGTTTTGGGCAACCTTATATATATTTGATGGAATAAATACCATATAAATTACACATATTTTTTAAATTTATGTATTATGGTTATTCATAAACATTACCTACTAATGATGATCCTTTTACATACTATAAGATGACACAATATACTAATGAAATTTAATCACAATCATAATTTAGAGATTATTCTAGAATAACTTCATTACAACTCAATCCATTAGATAAAATTCATACATATGAGGTTGATGAGTCAAGTAAATAAAATGGAAATAAGTCACTTATGAATGTTCATGTAGAGTATAAAGTACCAAAAGTTAGTACAACACCACATGTGAAAATTTTAGGTCTTCCTTTAGTGGTAAAAATAAAAATCAAGATGGCATGGTAACAAATTACAAATATAGTGATGATGATGATAATGAAATGCAAATAAACATATATGATCTATCTTTTTATGATAAATATAAATTCCATTGATTCATATGATAAATTATTTCATCAAATGTCTGCACCTATTAGTCTTCGAGATAATTGAGATAATACATATAAAAATAAAAATTATAATTCAAAGGTTCTTACTCAACCACAATAGACAAGGAAAAAAGTAAAAATAATAGTTTGAGACAATAACTATGATCATAATAAAGATGTTTGTTGACTTGTTAGCTCATAACACAATCAAAATCAAACTAAAGCTTTATGTCTAAGAGTTACATTATTTGAGGATAATATTTCACATTTCCATAATCCCAAACACACTAGTGTCAATTTCACCTTTGCCTCTCCATTTATGATCTTTGCGCCTTTGAATATTACATCTCAATTATGGGCTTATATTTGAATATATATATATGACTCTAATTCACTATTGTTTAATATCCACATGATATCTATGGGTCCAATCCTAAAAATTGTTTTGAGTATTCTACATGGATTTCCTTTAGTCTATTCCAAACCATTAAATTATCATACTCAGAAATCTCTAGATCATCAGATCAGTATTCATGTCTCCCATATAAAAAAATTGGACTAAAAAAATACCATCCAAAAGTAGTGTTTTCATCCTTCCCCCTAAAGGGTCATATTTCAATAAAAAATCATTCCTATGGGTCAACCCATCCACGTAGTGCATCACTGGTGTCATAAATTACCAAAAGAGTTTCATATAAATAAAAAATTATTTTTGAATTATTGATCATCTAGAAATAATCTATCAATAATACTAAAACACTCGCACATTTAAAGGTAATACCCTAATTATCAAAATTTTTAAATCAATCATAATAATCATGACTTATCCAAGTGTAAAGCACATCAAAATCTAAGCAATAGTTGTATTTTTTCATGTGTCAACATTGAAATCAAATATTTCATACATTTAAGTATCATTAATTTCCTACATACATCCAATAGGAAGAAATACATGCGATTTTAATTCCATCTTCAGAATATTATATATGTAGGTAGAAATAAACCATTCAACATGGAGTGGTTGGGGATAGCTCAACCCACCTTGATTCCTCTTTTGTATCCTATCTAATTATACCATTGTAAGTGGATTCAAGGTTTTAATTTAAGGAGACATAATTATATGAGTCACATACATAATAAAACCTCAATATTACAAACACAGTCATTAATAAAGCAGACACACCAACCCATACCTAAATATAATTTTGAGATGCATGCAAATCAAAGCGTAGCAACTAATGGTACCAACATGATGCTGGTGATACCATCTAGGTGCTAACAAAGATCCAAATCTTAATCCAAATTATTTACAATATAATTTCATTCCTACCATGTTACCTTCCTACAATATGAATCCTTGACAAAGTATTTAACTATTAAGTATTTTATCTCTTTTCAATGTACATTACATATTTAGGAAGTCATAATATCAAATCAATTTCAAGCCTTTAAATTCATATTTTTACTTGATTATTATACACTATAATATAAATTAATACAATAATTTCTATGTTACCAAGGGTTAAAATTAATAAAAAATGGGGTAAAATGTATTGGTGAACCTATATATTTATTAAACATTGTCGAACCCTAGGTTTCCCTTAGGGTTTCTTCCTCTTTTAAGGGTTTCATGTTTCCGTAAATAATTCTAGTTTTCAAACCTAATTTATTATTTTTCATTTGCACATTGTTTACCCATGTCTATAATGGATGAACACATTTCTACTTGTTTACTCAAGTTATGATTGTATTCATTGCATGTTGTTTTTCATTGTTACATAAAATCTATAGAAACTATATAATTTCATGAATCAAATTTGTGCACATTAATAAAGATAAAAATGATAATGAACAATCCTTATCCTTCCTTAGGTCATATTATTACAAAGTCTAAAATGAGTTTCTTCTTGTTACCACTAGGCACCACAGGGAATGCATGAATCCTTTTATTCCTACTCCTACCATACCTCATTTTTACCTCAGTGACCACCTTACCCCCATTATTTTCCAAATGATTATATTGGATTTTGTAGTCAATGTTGTTAATAATCAATATTGATAACATTTAGACATCATATTGAATCTTAAAAGGTTTTGATAACATTCCACATCAAGTACTTGGGTTAATATCCCTAGATATAAAAATAGGTTCTAGGTTAGCATCTACCATATTTTAAGTCATTCATAATCATTTACATTACAACTATATTTTTAGTCAACCTTGTATATATGCTATGGAATAAATACCATATAAATTAAAAATACTAAATCATCTAGTAGTAATCTATGAAGAATACTAAAACACTTGCACATTCAAAGAGACTACCTTAATTCTCTAGAATTTTAAATTAGTCACCATGAGCAGGTCTTATCCAAGTCCAAAACACATTAAAATCCAAGCCATGGTTGTATTTTTACATGTGTTAAAATTGAGATCAAAGGTTGCATACATTCAAGGATCATTGATTTCATACATACATCTAATAGGAATAACTACATGCAATTTGAATTCCATCTTTAAAATATTAGATATGTAAGTAGAAATCAATCATTCAACATGGAATGGTTGGGGTTAGCTTAACCCACCTTGATTCCTCTTTTGTAGCCTATATAATTCTATCATTGTAAGTGGATGCAAGGTATTAATTGAAGGAGACATATTTATGTTATTCGCATACATAATCAAACCTCAATATTAAAAACAAAGTCATAAATAAATTAGTCACACCAGATTTTACCTCAATATAATTTTGAGATGCATGCAAATGAAAGCGTAAAGATTGATAGTACCAATATGATGTTGATAATACCATCTAGGCACTAAAAAATATCCAAATATTGATCCAAGTGAATTATAGTCTAATTTCATTCTTTCCATGTTACCTACCTACAATATTAGTCATCTACAAAGTATTTAATTGTTAAGTATTTTATCCTTTTTTAATGCACTTTCCATATTTAACAAGTCATAGTGTCAAATTAGTTTCAAGCCTTTAAAGTCATATTTTTACTTGATTATTATACATTATAATATATATTACTACAATAATTTATATCTTATCAAGGGTTAACATTAATAAAAAATGGGGTAAAATGTATTGTTGAACCTATATATTTCCTAAACATTGCCAAAGACTAATTTTCCCTTAGGGTTTCTTCCCCTTTTAAGGGTTTCATGTTTTTGTAAATAATTATAGTTTTCAAACCTAATTTATTATTTTTCCTTAACACACAAATCATCCATGGCTATAATGGATGAATGCAGTTATAATTTTTTACTCAAGCTATGATTGGATTCATTCCATGTTTTTTATTGATACGTAAAATCTATAAAAAATATATAACTTCATGAATCAAAATTTTTCACATTAATAAAGCTAAAAATAATAATGAACAATTCTTATCCTTCCTTAGGTCATATTGTTATAATGTCTAATCTGTTAGGTTGTGGAGCTAAAAGCTTCACTGATGCAAACATTGGAGGAGGTTGCTGAGTGTCACTATCACCAGCGTCAGTTATGCCAACTAATGTCGGTCAGGTGTAGACAAGAAGCTACCAACATCAGTCAGGGATCAGCCGATGTCAGTCATCTCCAGGTAGATAGGGACTGATGCCAGTCGCCTGTGTAGTTCTAGAACTGCTTGTTCATGAATAGTTAGTTAATGAACCGGTTGTTTGTATGTTGAAAGGCTAATTTTAGTCTTGAGTTGTGGATCTAATTATTGTAATTAGATGTCTAATTATTGTTTGCATGCGATCTATATAATAGACTCATGGGCTGTATTATAAAGTGTGCTAGAGAGTAAGAGAGAAAAATTAGCTCCTTCAGAGTGAAGAGAGCAAGGTGTGTTCCTCCTAGTGCCACAGTGCCAGGTGTGTATGATCAGGTAGATCTATGGGATAGCAAGATCTGGTAGAGATCCATAGGGGTGCTATTTTGGAGAATCATAAGGGTTCTTCATGTGTGTGTGTGAGGTCAAAGGAGATCTGCGGGGTAGCAAGATCAAAGGTGACAACAACACTTCAAAGAGCAAGAAGAGGAAGGCAAGGTAGATCCTTCCATAAGTAAGATCATTTGAGTTGCAGGTATTTGTGTGTACGAGATCTAGGTTTGCAGGTGTTGCAAAACCAAGTTGATTTGCAGGTGGCAGCAAGGTCAGGGAGATCAGCAACACAATCGGTGTAGTAAACTCATGGGAGATCTACTTGGAATATGTTGAGTACTTGGAGTATGTGTGTATACTCAGTCATGGAGTATGTGGAGTACTTGTGTATTGGCAGTAGTGATACTGACTGGTGGTACTGGCAGTAGTGATACTAACTGGTTGGAGGTGAACACCAAATCTGTGTTTGAGTTGTGTCTTGGGACCGTAATTGAGAGAGTGAGCTCTTGAAGGTGAATTACTGTACACTTGGTGTGGGAAGCCTGTAAGGTGTGGAAGAGTGTGGCGTCTCTTCATTGTAATTTATTTTTGGAAGAGGATTAATACAATTGGGTATTGTCTCTCATATTCTATGTTATTTATGAATTCTATTTACTTGTGCATTTTGGTTAAATTTTGTGGTTAGTTGCTTGTACATGGTAATCAATTGTGCTTTCTAGGTCCTAATAGTTTGTATTAGAGCTAAGGTTGTAGGGAGCAGGTTTGTGTTTGATTACAAGTCACTCTCAGGGGTTTCTGATTGAGTGGGAGTATACCAATGGTAGAAGAAAGTAAGCTAAGAATGGAGGAATTGAAAAGCAAGAATGGTTAATTACAGTGTTATGGAAAGAAAGTGCAAGTAAAGAAATATTGTTGGTTGGTAGAAGATCAGCATAAAGGAACTGAAGAAGCAGATGTTGTAGGTATTGTTGCACAAGATGCTCTGGGATGTTTCTTGAATAAAGTAGAATCTTGTTTTATAGATTCTGTTGCCTCTTTCCATGTAACCCAAAATAGAGTATTTTTCCATGTTAAGGTCCTTGGATACTTTGGAAAGATTTATTTAGGGGCTGGTGTGCCTTGTCAAAATATTGGCAAAGGGGAAGTGGCGCTGAAATTGCAGACGGCCAACACATGGGTGTTGAAGGAGGTCATGTAGGGCCCGGTCTTGAAGATGTGGCTAATTTCTTCAGGAAAGTTGGGTGATGAGAGATGCACAAGAACTCTCACAGCGGATGCACTTGAATTAGCTGGTGGTAAGAAAGTAGGTATCCTTTATCTATCTACTTATATTACTTATTCTTCTTCTATTGCAAAGACGTGGCTTTGTAGGCTTGGTCACATGAGCAAGGAGATGCATGTTCTTAAGAGGAAGTTAGATGTCTTTGATAAACTTAAGAACTGGAAAGCCTTGGTGTTCTTGGAGGAGATGATGGATAGAGATCAGTGGAGAAGGCTATGTAAATCTGAGCAAAGCAGTTTAGACAGGGTTTTGATCTAAAGAGAGCTCATGGGTAAAAAAGTCATCACTCACAGGTGAACATAGTTATCGGCATCGATCAGGGGGAACTAACATCAAATACACAGGTGCTGATGTCGGTCATGTGTAGACCAGAGTTGATGGTGTCAAGCAGGGTGGCTATCAGTGTTGGTCAAAGAACTGACGTCAGTGACCAAGTAAGACCAATGTCAGTTAGGGAACTAGCATAAAAAAAAAGGATAGTCACATGGAATCGACGTCAGTCAGATGCAGACAATGTGGTGACTAAGGTCGATCATTAGAATATATTTTAGGTAGATAACAAGCTATCAAGGAGTCTCAAACACCCATATGGAGGACTGAAAGGGTAAGTAAGCCTCAAATTCATTATTCCTCTTCTTTATACTCATTGCTCACTGTAGAGTAGGAAGGATCTAGGAAATAGTGGGAGCATGGCATGGATGAAGAATTTAATTCCTAGGATGCAGAACCAAATGGGAGATTTGGTAGGGTTGCCAACCGATATGAAAGCAATGAAAGATGAATGGACTCCTTGGTTAAAAAATAGAGAGAATGGACATGTGAGATGGAAAGCCATCTCATATGGTCTTGAGCAAGCTGCAGGACAGTGGTATAGGTTTTACAGGTGGATGACAAAGCATGGCTTTAGTCAATGTCAATGTAGCCATTATGTTTGTCTTACTAGGTTTGATAATGATTGCAACATTATTTTGTTACTGTATGTGGATGGTATGCTAGCTGCAGGTTTAGACATACAGGGTTTTGCTAAGCTAAGGGTAAGGTTAGTTTAGTGGTTTATCATGAAGAATTTGGGAGTAGCAAAATTATTTGGCATGAGTAATCCTAGAGACAGGGAAGATCACAAGTTGATGTTTTCACAGGATGATTGTGTGAAGGTAGTGCAGGATGCAGAATGACAAGCACACCTATGGATGGATAGTTCATAGAACAGGGTCCCCAATCACATGATGAGGTTGAGTACGTGTGTACTCCCTGATATTGCCCCAGTAGTGGGAGTTTTTAGTAGGTTTGTGGCCAATTCAAGAAGTAATCACTGAAAAGTGGTTCAGTGGGTTCTCAGGTATCTGAGAGGGACCAACAGTAGGAATTCATGCTATGCAGGGTCAAGCACTTTGGATATGACAGGTTACGTGGATGATAGGTGTTGCACCACATGTTGTGTGGTGGTTGGTCTTCAAGATTGAGCTTGAAGAGGGATACAAGCTAAGAAACAAATTAGATGGTGTATAGGTACATGCATAGTGCAGCTGTTTATCTCCAAGTGGGAGATTGTTAGGTTGTGGAGCTAAAAGCTTAACTGATGCAGACATTGGAGGAGGTTGCTGAGTGTCACTATCATCGGCATCGATCAGGCCAACTGACATCGGTTAGGTGTAGATAGGAAGCTTTCGACATCAGTCAGGGATTGACTGACATCAGTCATCTCCAGGTAGATAGGGACTGACGTTTGTCGCCTGTGCAGTTCCAAAACTGCTTGTTCATGAACAGTTAGTTAACAAACCAATTGTTTTCATGTTGAAAGACTAATTTTAGTCTTGAGCTATGGATCTAATTATTGTTTTCATGAGATCTATATAATAGACTCATGGGCTATATCATAAAGTGTGCTAGAGAGTAAGAGAGCAAAATTAGTTCCTTCAGAGTGAAGAGAGAAAGGTGTGTTCCTCTTAGTGCCACAGTGCCAGGTGTGTATGATCAGGTAGATCTATGGGACAACAAGATTTGGTAGAGATCCATAGGGGTGTTGGTTTGGAGAATCAAAAGGGTTCTTCATGTGTGTGTATGAGGTCAAAGGAGATCTGTGGGGTAGCAAGATCAAAGGTGACACTACTACTTCAAAGAGCAAGAAGAGGAAGGCAAGGTATATCCTTCCATAAGTAAGATCATTTGATTTGTAGGTATTTGTGTATGTGAGATCTAGGTTTTCAGGTGTTGCAAAACCAAGTTAATTTGCAAGTGGTAGCAAGGTCAGGGAGATCAGCAACATAACCGGTGTAGCAAGCTCATGGGAGGTCTACTTGGAGTATGTGTGTATACTTTGTCATGGAGTACGTGGAGTACTTATGTACTGGTAGTAGTGATACTGACTGGTGGTACTGGCAGTAGTGATACTGACTGGTTGGAGGTGAACACCAACTTTGTGTTTGAGTTGTGTGTTGGGACCGTAATTGAGAGAGTGAGCTCTTGAAGGTGAATTACTGTACACTTGGTGTGGGAAGCCTGTAAGGTGTGGAAGAGTGTGGTGTCTCTTCATTGTAATTTCTTTTTGGAAGAGTATTAATATAATTGGGTATTGTCTCTCATATTCTATGTTATTTTTGAATTCTAGTTACTTGTGCATTCTGGTTAAATTCTGTGGTTAGTTGCTTGTACATGGTAATCAATTATGCTTCCTAGATCCTAACATAATATGAGTTTATTCTTGTTGCCACTAGGCACCAAAGGGCATGCATGAATCCTTTTGTTCTTACTCCTACCATACCTCATTTTTCTCTCAATGACCATCTTGCCTCCATTATTTTCCAAATGATTGTATCAGATTCTATAGTCAATGTTGTTAATAATCAATATTGACAACAATCAAACATCATATCAGATCATAAAAGGTTTTGTTAACATTCCACATCAAGTACTTGGGTTAGTGTCCCTGACTATAAAATTAGAAGCCAAGTTGACATCTACCATATTTCAAGTCATTCACAATCATTTACATTAAAAATATAATTTCTGGAAACCTTGTATATTTTCCATGAAATAAATACCATATAAATTACATATGTTTTTTAAATTTATGTATGATGGCTATTCATACACATTACCTAATGATGATGATACTTTTAGACATTATAAGATGACACAATCTACTAATGAATTTCAATCAAACTCATAGTTTAGGGATTATTATACAATACCTCCATCGCAAATCAATTTATTAGATCATATTAATATAGATAAGGTTGATAAGTCAAGTAAATAAAATGGAAATGGGTCACTTATGAATGTTCATGTAGAGCATAAAGTACCAAAGGTTATTACAACATCAAATGTGAAAATTTCAGGTCTTCCTTTGGTGGTAAAAATAGAAAATCAAGATGGCATGGTCACACACTACTAATATAGTGATGATGATGATGATAATGATATGAAAAAAAATAGATGATCTATCTTTTTAGGATAAATATAAATCCCATTGATTCATATGACAAATTATTTCATCATATGTTTGCACCTATTGGTCTTAGATAGTATTGAGATAATACATATATAAAGAAAAATGAAAATTCAAAAGTTATTACTCAAACACAACATACAGTAATAGTTTGAGACAATAAACATGATCATAACAAAAATGTTTGTTGCATTGTTAGCTCACAACACAAACAAAAGGAAATTTAAGATTTTTGTCTAAGAGTTACATTATTTGAGGATATCATTTCACATGTCCACAATCCCAAACATACTAGTGCCAATTTAAATCTTTCCTCTCTATTAAAAATATTTGTGCCTTTGAATATTACATCTCAATTATGGGCTCATGTTTTATTAGAATTAGGAATTAATTAGTGTATTAGTTGTAATTAAGATAAAATTATAAAAAATGGTAGCAAATTCTATAAATCACTTGTAACTATCATAATGGAAGTAAAGTACTAAAATATAATAATGAAAAGTGAATAAAATAAATATAAATATAAATATGAAAAACACACATAAGAAAAATATTTGAATTATATCTGTAATCTAATTGTGTACACTAACAAACAACTAGAAATAATCAACTCAAAATAACCTTACCTATGTAAATGGAATTTTGAATATCATTGATTAAGGTTAAGATAATTGATAAGGGGACAATATAGATTGAAATTAATATCCTATACTATTCCATTATATCATTTTTTTAAAAATTAGGGCAAAAACACCTACACCTAATTGAAATATGCATGTGTGCAAGAATTTGACCTTCAGGTGCATGTGAATGACCTAAAAATAACTTCTAAAAAGTTTAAACCCTTATAGGTGTTGAAATAACTAAAAACATTGAAAGATAAATGGGGGAGTGTAATGTGATAAGATGACCCTAATCAGCCCTATGATGATTGATCATTGCTTATGTATCTAATACTTCAAAGAGGGAAATAAATCCCTTGTAATTATCCCACTTAGAATGATTTGTGAAATTTTTATCCATTTGATACTATAAATAACATTTTTTAATTGTTAAGTAATTGATAATGTTAAAATTGATGTCCTTACCTTACCTTCACAATTCAACATTCCAATAACTTATAGCCTTTATGGGAGCTTTAATTTTTATACAAACTATCTTCCTACCACTTAGATCATCATTTAGACATTCCTATTTTGATTGTTAATTTCTATCAGACTAGTTCCATAGTATATCATTTTATGACATGACTATGCTAGGTTAGATAAGGCCACACTACATCCTAGTCCAATAGTGTGGCCTTGCCCCCCATTCTCCAATGGTAACTTTTAAAACTTGAGACATTTCATTTTAACCCTCTCATGATTTTAGTCAGATAGGTTAGCAAGAATATTCAAAATATTTATATATATAATCACATTAAGGACTCTTAAATGATACCTATAAATCACTTTTAAATACCACTACACATTGAGCAAAATAAAACTATTCTTTTGATGTAATTAATTAGAATATAAATAAAACAAGGTAAGCAATAATGAAGCTCAAAAAGATTCACTAACAACTACTGCAATTCACAATAAAACCTCTAATTTGGAAATGTAGATAAAAAGGAAAGAAAAAAAGAAATGAAAATGTGCAATTATACCCTAAATGAGAAATCTAATTTACCTTAAAAATGTATATGGAATGGCCCAAAATTAAAATGCAAATGCACTTGATATGTTGGATTATTTGATTTGGCTCAAGACTTGGATAACATTTGGACATAGATTGGTTGATTTGTTTGGACAAGATGATGGCATGAAAGATTTATAAATGAATTTATTATTCCTCCTCTTCTTATTTTTTCCATTTTAATGGGAATTTATATGATTGTATATAAGATGATGAGGCAATCTCCTAGGAATATAAAACTCTTATAAAATTGTAGTGAGAAATGACGTGAAGGATTCTAGAGAATGTAGAAGATTCTATATGTGGATTAGGACTAATAAATGATGATTAATGAATATTAGTAATAAAATTTATATGAAAAAGTGGGAGTATTTTTAGGTAGGAGGGGGATGAATTAAAAATTTATAAATTAATAGAGAAGAGGAGATTAGTGATGAGGGGGATGATAATAGAAGAATTAATTAGGATGTGGGGTGGTGCAATGTTAGTATGTGAGTGTGGAAGGAAGGGTATGATAGACTAGGAGTAGGATAAATAATAATATAGTGTTAATTAGTGAAATTAGTATTGAAATTGATAATGATAGAGGAGTTAACAAATTTGGATGTATACATTTTCCCCCTCTTTGAAAGCACATTCTAACGAGAAGAAGAGTAATGTTATTTCAAAGAAAAAAGATAGTTATGGAAGTTAGTAGGTTAGAGGACATTGATGCCCCCTCGAGAGGCCATGTGGGGAGTTATGAGATAGATGAACAATTGAAAATAAAATGAGGGGTGGGATGTAAAAATGGAAATGATAAGGAGGGGATGAGATTGATGAATAAAATGGAGAGAGAGACTTGATGTTGAGAAATGAGTCACAAATTGACAATGCCCCTGATGAATGTGTATGCAAGGGAGTGAAATCAATGGTATCACAACATTAAACATGCCTAAAATGGGAAAGAATAATGACAAGATGGTCGTAAAATGTTGATAGTTTTAGATATATCCCAGGAAAGGACACATTTCGGGAGAGACACAATCTTGGATTGGATGATTGGCTATAAAATTTAGACGTATCTTAGGAAAGGAAACATGCCAAGGAGAGTTATAGTCAAAATGAATGATTAGACATAAAATTTATAATATCATAGGAAAGGATGCATAATATGGAGAACTATGGGGAAAATGGGATGATGAGATACAAGCTTTAGACATATCCCAAGTAAGTGTGCATGTAAAGGAGATCTTTGGGAAAAATGGGATGATGGGCCACAAGATTTAGAATTTTCCTAGGTAAGTACACATGCTAGGGTAATCTATGATCGAAATGGGATGACGGGCCACAAGCATTAGACATATCCTAGAAAAGGAAACATGTCAAGGAGAGATGCAAGAAAAATGAAATTGAATTAATATTTTATTGAGTGTGACTCAAAGCATATGTCTAAAAGAGATAAAATGATATGATGGGGAAAATAAAGGATTAAAGTGACTACATGATAAGAGGGAAGAAATGATTAGGGTGGTAGAGCTATACTTAGATACTTGAAGTGACTAAGTGCTACCTACATAGTATTAAAAGTCCTCAATTGATGTAGTTCTCCCTAGGAGGGAAGGTGTGATGAGAGATGATAAGTTAGACCAAAAAGTTGATAATGATGGGTAAATATATTAACTATTAAATTTTACTTATATGTTATATTTGATTATTATAAATAGTTTAGATGACTTGGAGAGAGGATTGGATATTGGATGTTGGATATTGTTGACATGATTGTGGCCAAGCTAACCTTAGACACCCCATATGGATGAGAGATACCGACATAGTCTGTATGGACCTTAGGCCTATGTAGTTATCACTAGAAAGGAGTGCTTGATGATAGGTGATATGATAGATTAGATAATTATGATGTTGATTACCAAAGGATGCCTAAAGTATGTCTCAAGGAGAGATTGATTACGATTGATGAGGATGATGGATGTTAGTAGAAATGTTAGATTAATAATGATTGTAATTTTTAGATATAATTAGAGGAAGGATATATGATTGACATAGATAAATGATTAACTTATATTCAATTGATTTATTTGATTTATTTGAAAATTTGGATATGTGATGTGCTTGTTGATGTGATTTAGGTTTTTAGTTGATGTAAATGATGATTTGTGATACCATGGTCTTGATATATATGTTATTTCAATCCTTTTTTTATGTATCATTAGGTAGTATGCACCATGATGCACAGATAAACACACACACACACACACACACACACACACACACACACACACACACACACACACACACACACACACACACACACACACACACACACACACACACAATCAATCATGTTGATGTTTTGCTAGAGTGTATAAAGGGCTAATGAAAAAGACAAATATAAAAATAGAGTGTAAAATTAACATGTGGTATAATGCACCATTGGTATAAAGGAACTAAGATGACACATTTTCCATATGCTATTGTACAAAATGACAAGGTAATAAATACATAAAAAGATATTAAATGCCTATCCAAATAAACTAAATTGAATATATGTTGATAAGAAGACAAACAAAAATGAATATATAGATATATAAATGCTAAAAGACTTGATATAATCACATCAGTGAAACAAAAAAGTATATACATGAAGATTATATGATGCATTGTTGTTAGATGATCAATGTCTTGTCTATTATCCTAATGAAAAATATGTGGGATGAGTGATCAATTCACGATTTGATGTGCCTTTATTTTCCCCTCAAAAATGATATGAGCTAGGAGGTTAAATTTAATGGATTATGGGATATGATATTTATAAATGACATGTTATATAAGGGACTCATAGGTTTTATTTGATCAAAGTTTTGACTTCAAATGTGACGGGTAATAAGATTTGGACAAGGTTTTATTAAGAAAATTTGACTCTGGTATAGGAGCTAGTTTGATTAAAATGTAGTAGGGTAAAAGTAACCCTAAGTTTGATTACATTTAACATATATATGGAGCTTAAAGCTCATAATTTGGGATTTATTGATTTTGACAAGTTATAGGTTCAAACTAGAAGATGTGTGGTTTAGCTAAGTTTGACTAAGTCATGGTTCATCCTAATCAATTTTTATTTTGAAAATACTAGATTAAATAAGAGATTGGATGAGATTTAATCAAGTTTGGATGGGTTGATAATCATAGGGTAGATAATGTAATCTAATAGTGAGGTTGGATTATGTGAAATGGGTGAATATGTTTTGACCATTAAACAAGATTATAGGATCATGATGAGTGAGAGGAGATGAGTTAGACTAAGTCTTATTTTACTGAAAAAATTAATGATTATGATGTGAATTTGGATTAAGATATATATGTTGCATAAGGATATGATTTATTCATAGGATGAAGGAGATGTTGGCTGAAATCTTTTTAGATTTCTTAGGTTTTATTATTTTTTTTGGTTTTCTTGGTTATTTTTTGATTTCTAGGTCTTTTTCGATTATGTATGTACAAAAACATGGGGGATCACAAGTAAAGGGAAAACTAAGCCTAATAACTAAGATGAGGAGTGATGGTGAATGATATGGTGAAAGGACATGGATTATGCTCAAATATGATTGGAGTTGATGAGGAATAGACTGGGGATATTCATGGACCATATCACAAGGGAATCATATGTTCCATCGTCAAAATGTCACTCAGAGGATATGCCAAGATACTTCCAAAACATGTCTCAAGA
>JARHVA010005583.1:637500-692500 GCA_037957365.1 Torreya grandis
CAAACACACAAATAAGATCACTAAAAATCAAATCAAAAGTTAATGGTCCAAGGATATCTCATATAAGGGGCATGTTAAAATGCCACACAATCAGTAGGAGATGACGTAGTCAAATGTCCATATAATAAACAATGACATATTCAAATGTTAAAATAGGCAAATAAAGGAATGGGTGCCATAATCAAATAAACATATTCAAATGATCAAACATGAAATAAAATGAAAGATAATAAAAATCAAGGAGAGATACTTTAGGAAGTGAAAAAATGAAAGAAAGGAATAAAATTGACCAACATGAACATAATATACTAGTTATTACAAACATGTGTTATCAAAAAATATTAAGTATAAAGCATATCAAGTACATTGTGAAAATACATGAGCATGGATGTAAGAATGTGCAAGTATATAATCTCAAACATGATAATGAAAATTAATCATAAAATATAACCTAGGTGTATCATGTTCAAAGAATCAAATACCCCCAACATACTTATGTCATGAGGAGAGGGAAGGCCCAATATGTGTATGTGCATATGTCATGTATATGGGTATTAATGTATCACACTCAAATTATGTGTGAAACATATGTGTATATTTGGAAAGGAATGATATGTTATTTATTAACATGGAGCAAACAACACAAGTATAAGAAATAGTATAACTAGGAACATGCTAAATATTTTTGGTATTTTTTAATTTTTTGTATTTTTTTGAGAATATTGGGAATGGAAAGGGATACCCTATGATACCATACAAGGGATGCTCATAGGTATATATGAGCTTGGAATATGGTATATGAAACTAGTGGTACTGCCAAGTGTTATAATTTTGGATTGCATCCTTGAGGCAAAGGAGTTTCAAACCTACCTCATATAGATGATACAAAGGAATCACCTCTAGGTGTGGGTAGCCTAATGGGTGAGGTAAATCTCTATTTTTTGCGATAGCTCCCCTGATGCATGATATAAGCTCAAATAATACCTAAACCTACTTCTATTTACAATGAAAAGGGATATAAGGGACATGAAATAAAACCCTATACTATAGGAGGTGATGCACCAATATGTTATATATCCTCTACTTTATCCTTAAACAACACTTATGGATAAAATAAGGATTGGTTACTAACAAAATCTCTCCAAAGGATCCCTACACATCAATACTTCACATGGAGGCTATGACAACTAGCTATGAATTAATGGTAATGAGTGTAAGTTCTAATAAAAGACACTAGCTATAAGTTTCCACTGTGATAAAAAGTATAATCATCTTCAAACACCATGTAACCTCCATAAGACAATACACTAGTATCTAGGTGAGAGACAAGGACCTAAAAAAGAAGAAGAGATCAACCACTTATGCAAATTAGACAAACATGAACACACTAGAAGACTAGTATGGATAAGGTTGAATCAATCCATATAATATCTCAAGACTAAAAGATACAAATGGATAGAACTTTATCATACCCAACAGAGGGATGTATATAATGGCACTTTAAGCCTAATTTATATAACATCATAAAGAGAGAGGAAGAACATGGCATAAAAATGGAGTGGAGAGGTCAAAATTATCATCATTCATCTAATGAATAGTTAAAAACATGAATGAGGAGTAGAAAGCAGTCTCATAACTCTCCACATGCATTGCATTGGTGGTATAGTGTCCTTAAATGAGGTGGCCTAGTAGTTGAATGAGGAGTTACAAAGAGATTCCTTTGACATATTGACCTCCATACTACCTTGATACATCATCATGCTCCATTACTTATTTAATATCTAGCAACCCATGCTTTCTTGGTAAATTTCACACTATTATTTAAATTTTCAAGGATTATCCCATGCTAGACCAAAGTGAAACTTATATCATACTCCCTTCACATTCATTTTTTCCACCGGTTAATAAGACTTGTAGACTTCCAACCCTTCAATATAGCATAGAGACCTATAATAGACTTGTTCTTAATTTTTGGGGGTTCATTCAAGACTTATATTAAATGACCTCAATGGTTTTTTGGAATCTTATATACCATTGATGGCTTATACAAGGTTTGTAAACTAGCCTTTATTGTGCAAAAAAAAATAGTTTTCATCTAAGCTTTACTTCTTGGTTTGAATTATATTCTAGCAACATGGGAGTCCCTTAGAATTATTTAAGGAGATAATTGTACCTATACATAGGTCTAATATGTCTATTTATCATGTTAAAGAGCTCAAAACATTCAAACATCATGAAATCATCCAAAAATATGCATTTTTGGCCCTTTTCCTATGTTTTTTCCCTCACACGTGCCGAGTTATTACATCCATAGTTGTTTATGAGGTATAATAGTGTCATCTATGGGAAATCAAGGCCATTCAAATCCACTTTTAGTGATTTTTGGGATCATGCTATCCATCGGGTTTTATTCTATGTTTAACAAGGGTTTTAGGTAGTCAACATTGTTAGGGATTGTTCATAAAGAATAGATCCCTGACCATTCAACTAATAACATAAATATCAAGTAGGGTAAGCCAAATAATCATTCCAATAACAATAAAGACCCATGAAACTAATCTTTAATGTACTAAGTATAAAATAATGATATTTCAAGCTCTTACACAATGTGAATAATGCTTTTGAGGTGGTTGGGCTCTTAGTGATGATTCATAGAGATGGGAGTGAACTAATGCTAGGATTTTCAAATAAACACCCCCTCCACATTATATAAACTCTTTGGGATCCCATGTAAAATATTCATGATGTTATAAGTAGTAAAATGAGATATCTCATGATCTTCATAGTGCATATCAGGGTTTTAGAAGACGCCTCCTCCTTAAGGATTATTCATAGCATGAAGGACCCTGATCAATAAACCAATGACATGGGTTGGAGGTAATAAACCTTACCAAAATACTCAAATATAAATTTTATACCATGCACATATAAAATGGAGTTTTGATCTTCCTAAGACTACCTTTCAGGCTTGTAGGACTATGTGTGAGACCAATAGAGGATTTTTTAGACTAAAACCATTTAAAATGTATATTATGGTTTGAAAATCCTATAATCAGGTATTAAATAGTCTATATCATGTTCCTAAATTATATCTAGTATTTATTGACATTTTAAAAGGGCTGACAACCTAATTTTCATAGTTGAGGGTTTGTGGGCCATTAGGCCAATTTCGCTTTAATGACCTTGCTTGGAATTTGTCTTCAACGTCTCAAGGATCCAATCCTCATGAAAAATATTTATAGGAATCCTCAATCCTTTTATTCTCATATAAAAAAAATTTTCAATTTAATATTTCATATTCTCTTCATACTTCTGTAAATAGACTCAAATCTCTTTACTAGGCTTGTAAGTGCATAGTCTAGATTCCTTGAGTAGAAATAAGACATAATGCATTATGTGATTGTTTTATATTTTATTAAATATAATTATAACTTTATATCATATTAAAAAAGGTTTCTCACATTTTAAATAACCTCAAAATCACCTTAGAATACATATTATCCTCAACTTTCTTAAATAGGCCTTTATGTGCTTGATTTAGGCTTGACATTCGGTAGTACACAAGAATGAATCTCTTATTGAATATAAAATTATATAATACCATGAAAAAATTTACACATATATTTAACACAATATATATATCTCTTTTAGTCATCATATCTCATCATTCTATACAAAGCCCATCTCATTTACTTGAAAATGAAGACCTACAGATCTATAGACCTATACGTCTGCATTTTCATTATTTCAAACCCTTCATGATGAATTATTTAATCATATTGTAACTATAAAATATTTAAACCATATCATAAAAATTTTAATGTCCCTTTATACCCTTTTAATTCTCTTACAATGTCAATTTTACTAAATTTTCATACATAGGCCTGTGTATTACCATTTAACCCTTTTAGGCCTAATTAGACCTTTTTCCCTTTAAATTGTCTTCAATCTCCTTGGTGAAAATATATAAAGGTATTTTTATCATTTATATTGGATTTAATATGTTTATTCATCTCTTACAACCTCAATATTCCTAAAAAATTTATTCATATATGATATAAGCCTATAAGTGCTCAATTAGGTGTATGCCTTTCTAGGACATGAGGATGGTTTATTGATGTGAGGGAGTGAAAAACATGAGATCAACTAACATGTTATTATTAATATATGAGTACATATGTATATTATACTATGTACTTATGATCTTATAAACCTATTAATAGTATAAACACCTTTATTCACCATTGTAATGAAGATCACTCCATGTGTGGCAGTCATACTCAGGTCTAGGACTTGAAGGAGGTTGAGTGTTAAATTGGTGAAAAAATAGTGACTTGATAAGGTTTGGATGAGTTTAAATAATCCACCATTATAACATAAAATTATGATTCATCTCTTTCATGTATTTAAGACCTTAAAATATCAAGAAACCAATTGCCCTCAACCTACAACTGCTCTAGAATAAAGATTCCTAGTTTCCATGAACTCACACATTCCAAATAATGATTAATAATGAAATGGAATGGATTTTAAGACTCATATAAGATTATACAACCAATAATTTCATCAACCAAGCTAATAATTCATTGAAACCATTCAAATTTTGACCTTGTGTAGATATAAAAGATAAATTTGACTACGTGGGTTCTTAGGGTTTGTTCATAAATAATGGGATATAAATATGGGAACCAATTCCAATTATTGTAAGTCCGTTATACCCACTTCCTTTGACCAAGATACTAGCCTCCAACTCTCTTCATCTTGTATGGATTGATGCAAAATTATTGACCATTTTGGGGTTGCCAAGAGGTCGATGAAGAAAAGACATAGGTTTATAACTTATTTTATCTTGTGAATCATGGATATTATTATATTATGCCTAAAATTAGTCATCCATAATATGTTTTACCTTATCTAAATTTGACCTGACTGTACCAATCTGTACATGTCTTGAGAAGACATGTAAAACCTCTTTTCTTTGAATTTTTTCATGATTGAGATATCAAGAACCCTTTAGAGACCAAAGAGAAGGAAACGAGTAGTCAAATACAATTTAAAACCATAATTTATGGATGGATGGAAGTTTAAAGTTCACTTTTCAAATTTGTGGGTACCTTCAATGGTGAGTGAAGGATACTTGACCCTTTAGAAGACCCCTTTTACATATAAGACCACCTTATAATGACTTGTAATGGCTATGAAGCCCTTGAAAACTCCTAATTTAAATGTGACATACAAAACAAACCTTATCCAAAGGATTATAACATACAAGTTTACCTATATGGCATGTTTGAAAGGCATTTGATGAATTTAGGGGCTCATTGGATCTTGAAACATTCTTGACAAATAGACTATAGAAGGTGCCCCTGGATATATCATTAAAAATCATGTCAAGAATAAAAAATTACTTAGAAACCTCCCAAATGGTGATAACAAGGTCTCTCCTATAATAAGTAGCTAAAAAAAGCATAAATACAATGAGACAAGAAACCTTAATTTCTCCAAATACCTTAATTTCTACTAAAAGACATTGACTTTGTCAAACAAGGCATAGGCCAATTTTTAGGATTCAAAATACACTTGAAACCCTTCCTCTCACCTATTTATAACCTATGAAAACCATGAAACATCATCCCATAACTCATAACATGTTTTCGTATGATGATTTCTCAAGTAACCCATAATGCACATAATGAAACCTTAAAAATTGGTAATTAGGTTTTTAATAATACAAAATGAGGAAAAAATAAGGCATGTAAAAGATCATGAAAGGTATGAAATCATGATAGGAAAGGTTTTTTCTATAAGGTTCAACAAGCCTTAGTGGTCAAAATTAGTTAACTCTATAGGTCTACAAGGTTCAACATGCATGTATAGGTGCAATATTTAGAATTGTAGGATCTACGATGCTCTACATATGTATCATATGACTCTATGGTCTCAAAGAGGTAATATAAGGAGTAGGGGTTAGTGGATCCCATAATTTTGTGATCTATAATTTATTTGAAGTAGCAGTAATAGGAACATGTTTAGTTATTCAAGATAATGGAGTGTGTTATTTAATAGTAGATTAGGATTATGTGGAATCCATTGTGTATCTTTGATGCAATGGTCTCTCAAGTAGTTCACCTAGGAAAGGGGGTTGCCTGTTGCTTAACCATTCATGAAGGATTAACCTTAGTAGATTTGATAATTATCTATCTTGGAAGAAACTTCTCTTGTTTAAGTGGATGTTCATATGGAATTATGAGAATTATGACTACCCCATTAACATGCATGTATTTAATAACTCATACAATGTTGAAGGTACTACATAGAGTTTATGTATCAAAAGTCATCCTGGTAAGATACAAAAGACTCATGTGTATGGTATAACTGAGAAGGTAGTATCCAAATGTGTTAAGCCAACCTATAAATGTAAGTTAATCTCACCAATAGTGTGTTATGAGGTCCCTTCAAATGATCTGACCATTTTGTTCAAAGGGTACAAATAATCATGTGTATATCATAAATGTTAAAGTAATGTCATGGTGCAAACATTATTTATAGTACCATTATCAATCATAACACTATGAATAGGCTAGTGTTCAAGGTATGATAAAATAAATAATGAATTAATATCTGAATCATCATCCATAATCTCACTATCATTGAAAGTAATAAAGTGTATTTAAACCATAAGAGGTATATACCACATATAAGTAACAATAATCCTATATAATGGGTGTTTATAATGTGGTGGAGGAGGATGTAAATTATATACCATTTTAACTTTTATATTATCATTAGAATGATCTTGTAATGGATCACTAAACATATTTTGGTTCTAATGGTCACTAGGTTGTGACCCTAAATCCTTTGGAAGATTATCAAATATAAGTTGTTCCTTACCAATAAGGTCTTGGATCTTAAGCTTCAAGGTATAAAATTGGTTAGTATAATACCTAGGGCCCTGGTGATAGTCACAATAAGCATTAACGTCATATCAACAAGGTGAATGTATGGGTATGTGCACAAAATTTGGGGATAATTTCATGGACATTTCCAATAACATGATCATTATTTAAATTATGGCTTGGTAATTACTGAGCCATAACATGATCATGATATTAAATAATGTGATTGCATTATTTCTAAAAAAATAATGTGATCATGTTAATAACATGATCAGATTATTTAAAACCAATAACATGATCGTGTTCCCTGTGTTTACTACCCAAAAAAAAAGTGAACCTAAATACAAAATTTTATCATTTTACATTCGATTTCTTTATTACCTTCACTCTCCTCCACTCCAAAATCATATTTTGACTTATTGAGGCCAAACATTTCTGAAATTCATCCTAGAAAGTTTAACACATCAACTAATTGATGATGTCACCATGTAGAAGAGGTATGTGCTAAAAATCTACACTTGTTAACCCTAAATTTTAGCAATTTTTTTTATTCTTTTCATTATTTAATTGTTAATTTATTTTTTTAGGAAAATTCATCCTACTAACCCTCCTATTCCTTAGCCTAAGCTTCTTAACCCTCCACCTAAGCCTATTATTCCTATACCTAACCCTCCACCTAACCCTCCTAAAGTTCCAAAAAATCCCCCAGGCAGTCAGGAGAGTCTAGTTGACCACATTGTGATAACTAAAATTGAAATTGAATAATTAATTAGGATATTAAGGGATCCCACTTCCACCAACACCCACCACACCTATCTATCCAATTCCTTATATTCATTATTAGGTAAAATTGACTCTATAATGAGTCAAATTGACATATGGGCTTCATATCAAGATAGTTACAGGGCTTATTATGCTGATAAATTATCAGAACATGAGTTCAAGAGTAAAGAAATATCAAAATCATCTATTTGGTCCTTATTCATTGACACAACCACTAAGGCACGATTTATAGTTACTATAAAATGTTTTCCAGTCCATCACTACCAACACATTTTAATCATAACCAATTTATAGGATTGATAGTGGATGGTTTTTGATTATCCATCATGTAAAAACAATGAGGTTCCATTGCAATTTTTTAAGAAAACTCTAATGTGAGTTTTTCCTTAATGAGATTCTAAACTATTTTGATTTTAGTGAGTTTTAGGGCCAAAGGAAAGGCTCTACATAGGATTGACTAGGTGCACATTGTGTGCCTAATTGACCTCCAAGGATATATATCCAAAAGTCATTTAAAATTGATATCCATTTTATAATTTAACAATTCATGGAGTTTGACACTCTGAATACACTTAGTTCACTCATTCAACATACGAATAGGCTATCAGAGACTAATGCTAGAGAATGACACCTAGTGTGCATACCCGACCCTACCCTTTTAGATCTTGTGGAGCTATATGTATTGGAACTTATAATGATGGAGGTTTTAGTGGTTCAAAAATAAATAAATATATTCTATACATCATTAAAAAAGAAATAATTAATTTTCAATCAACCATACAAAGATTAACAATAAGTGCAAGCATAGAATATTAGTTCCAATTAAAGTGTCAATATGCAATGACCTAATATTGACTTAAAATTTGCACTACCAACACATCCTAGGGGATAGATAATGTTTTGGACTAGGTTTTTGTCCTCCCATCATGCCCTATTGACAAACTTGCCACCCATTATAGCCTCAATAATTCCCTTCCTAATATAAGAGAAATGTAAATTTTTATCCTAAATTCAAACATGCCAAAAAAAAACCTATAAGTCATTTACATTAACCATAAAATCCATACCATGCCTATTTAATCCTTCTAATCACATCCCAAATCACTTAGATGGAACCTTTGAGAGAAATGCATGGTATAATTTTTAGTGATAGGTCCTAAAATGCAACTTTTGGGCATTGCATAGGCAAATATTTAAGTTCCAACTACCATTTCTACCTCTGGGACCTCCAGTTGAGAATATATTGATTTGATCATGTATATATAAAAAATTACATGTGATCACACTACCATAAAATTCAAATCCACCTGGAAGTACATTTTCACTACCATTTAGGAGTGTAAAAACATTGACAATAAATGTTGTCAAAGTTTAAGTTATGGTTGTAGTTGTCTAATTATGATGCTTCTTGACCAAAAAATAGAACTAAAAACATGGATAATGGGGGGAGGGGGGTGTAGATAAATTATAGGACAAGGTTTTTGGCCTCCCATAATTTTTGATTGACAAACCCACCACCCATTTTAGCCTCAAGAACACCCTTCCTAGTACAAGAATTTTACAATTTTTAGCCTAAGTTCAAACAATCATAAAATGAAAATTGTAAGTCATTTATGTGAACCTTAAAACCCATCACACACATATTTAAAACATATATCACTTATGTGTAAAATTTGAGAGCAATCCATGGCACAAGTTGTAGTGATGGGTCTTAAAATGGAATTTTTTAGCATTGAATAGGCAACAGTTTGATCTCCAACTACCATTTCTACCTTTGGGACCTCCAGCTGATAATATATCACTTTTAAGAAATTTATATAGTCAAATTACATGTGATAAAACTTCCATGACATTCAAATCAACTTGGATGTGCATTTTCACTACCGTTCAAGAGCATATAAACACTAATAATAAATGTTGTCAAAGTTTAAATTATGGTTGCATAACTCTAATTATGATGATTTCTAACCAAATAATGAAACTTAAAAAACATCATAGTGGGTGGAGAAGGGGTGGGTAGTGTATATTAATATGTTATTATCTTCCCATCATTCTTTATCAACAAACCCACCACCCATTCCAGCCTTAAGAATGCCCTTTCCAATATAAGGAAAATGTAATTTCTAGCGTAAGTTCAAATATGCCTAAAACAAAACCTATAAATAATTTATGTGAAAAATTAGATCCATAAAATTAATAATTAATACCTTTAATCTCACCTTAGATCACTCAAGTGTAACCTTTAAGATCAATCCATGGCACGAATTGTAGTGATGGTCCTAAAATGCAACTTCTTGAGCTCAAATTACCATTTCTGCATCTAGGACATCTAGTTGATAATATATAAATTAAATCACATATAAATATGAAAATATAATTTTATCACACCACCAAGAAATTTAAATCCACCTGAAAGTGCATTTTCATTACCATTTAGGAGTGTGAAAACACTGACAACAAATGTTGTCAAAGTTCAAGTCATGTTTGTAGAACTTTGATTCCAATGCTTCCTGACCAAAAATTAGCACTAGAAACATGTATATGGAGAATATAACATCCAAGAATTTTTTATTTTACACCCATCATGCTAGATCAACAAACCCACCACCCATTCTGGCCTCAAGAAACCCCTTATCAATGCAAGAAAAATGTAGGTTTTTAGCCTAAGTTCAAACACACATAAAATGAAACTTATAAGTCATTTTTGTAAACCATCAGATCCCTCCCATGAAATTTTAATACATATAATAAAACCCTAGATAAATTAGGTGGAAAATTCAAGAGTAATCTATGGTACAAGTTGAAGTTACAGGTCTTAAAATACATCTTTTTAGCATTGAATTGGCAACTTCTTGAGCTCCAACTATGGTTTCTACATATGGGACTCCAATTGAGAATCTATCACTTCAATCATATATATATATATATATATATATGAAAATTACATGTGCTTCAACCTCCATGACATTAAAATCCACTTGAAAGTGCATTTTCATTATTGTTAAGGAGAAAAAATATAATATCCCCACTAAGATTTTCTAGAATAACATATTTACTATATATATATATATATATTATTTCATTAGATTACACCATGAGAATATAATTAGTGATCTTATAATACTAACTAAGTATTATAAAACATAAAATAAACATGTAACATTTAATAGTTACTGATCACTAGCATAACATATAACAAAACATAACTACATAATGAAAGTAATTACATAAAATCCAGAAATGGCTAGTACAAAAATATAGCCACCACTGTAAATACAAAATGAGTAATGAATTACATTTCAATATATAATTATGTCTCAATAATAAATTAAATAATAGATAAAGGCTCCATAGATCACGAGTCTCAAAAACTCAAGTATCTTTGATAATCTCAAATATAGTCTCTAATAAGTACTACCATGGGGAGGGAGAACATCCTCTGATCACTTTTCCACACCAACCACAAACCATCAATCCCCCACATAATCCCACAAATAGGGAATGGTCCTCCATTTATGGATGTGTATATAGTGGTTGTGTGGGAATCTAGAGAGATAAACTAGCACATGTGTTTTAAAAGATTTCTAATACATTATTTGTACCATAAAAAACTACGTTCTAACATGAAATCTCACAAACATGTAAATCATACATATGAAATGACAATGTCTAACTAAAAATTATTTTGGATAAAGTTTTCAAATAGTTATCTATCTCTATTATTGATCAAATTCATACACAAAACTTGATCAAATTACCTTCATCTCACATTGGTGATGCTAAGTAAGCTAGTGAAGTCCATCTCACTGCTTAGTTAGTACCAAAAATGTGAGATTTGGTTAACAATATCTTAACCAATAGACCCATAAAAATTATTTTTTCCAGTAGGTATAAAACATGATACAATACATGAATAATATTTATGCATACATTTATTTCATCAAACGTATAAATGAATATTTTCTACCTCATTTATTATATGAATAATAATCACAAATACAATCTTACTACCAAATGGGTACAATATATACTTAAATTGGTGATCTATTTTTTATAAGTAAATTCAAATGTAGTGTTACCAATAATGTCATAGTATATCATACATTTTACTCAATTACAAACAACAATCATAATTATTTAAAAGATCATTTAACTCATAAACCAAAAAAATATTCTTTCATTTATGAAACTTATTATTCAGGGAGGCTTAAAGCATATAACTATAGTGTCATATGCCTCAGGATTTTATGACTAAATTTTACTACTCAGAAGCTATAATTATAGCATGCATCCCAACGTAAAAACATAGGCTATATATGTATATGAGAACTTAAGTTATCATATAGATATATTACATATATTTATGCACCACACACACACACATAGACACACACACACACACACAGATATATATATATATATATATATATATATATATATATATATATATATATATATATATATATATATATATATATATATATATATATATATATATGGATTTGAAAGGCAAGAACACACAAATAATATACAACTATATACTTAGTTATTTTAAATGATAGACATATAGTCGACACATATATCTTTGTTTATTGTTTCAAATAACAAATAACACACAGTCAACATATATGTATTTTACCCTAATCGACTTTCTTTAAATTTGTTAACATATAAATCCTTAACATATATTGTCTTGATTTTGAATTATGAATATACCAAGTGTGTGTGTGTGTGTGTGTGTGTGTATATATATATATATATATAAACAAGATTTACCTATTATATATATACATACTAAGTGTCTCAATTACCCACTTGAATTAGTATGTGTATATAATATGTTAATTTAATAAAAAATCTCAATATTTGTCTAAATATAAAACCATATATTGTCACTTATATTTTCACCCTTTGAGGATATGTCTCATCTCTCCTCATCCAAGTGGAAAAATTGAAACATGTTTAGGCTTGTGGATAGCCTAAGGATGAGGTAAATCTCTAGATAGGGCTAGCTCCCTTGATGTACAACTTTGGATCACTACTACACATAAAATTTGGGTGAAGGAGAGGGAGAGAGAAAATTGATATCAAACTATTTTAAAGGAGGTGATACAATAAATAAGTTTATGACTTCCAACCAGCTACATGTTACGCATGAGAACAAATGACTGACCAAACATACACTTCTCCAATCTGCATCTTCTCACATCAATGTTACATTATGAGGTTATGGATGAATGTTTACCCTAGGAGGACTAGACAAGAGGCCTTGAATGGAACTAGTGAATATAATACCTCACTCAACCTTGACACATATTAGAATACTTCACATGCCTTGCAAGAAGAAGCTTTCCAGCTACAAATTGGTGAGATTATGAAATAATATGCTACATAAAAAAGAGTCATCACTTAAGAAAAGTAAAAAATTAAAGTGAGAAAACTATGAATAGTAATGAAAGAGGTAAAAATTATTAGTCTTATTTATCAAATGGCATGCAAGTGAGTAGGGATTCACCATACTTAGGTGGAGCATAAGTTACAATAACCAAAATGGCTAGTTCTTATAGAACTTGAGAAAAAGGAGAAGAGAGAAGTCCAAGGGTCATAAGGACACTTTTAAATCTAAGAAAAATATTTACTTTTTCATGATAAGATTATGTGGGATGAATCATGCAAGTTAATAAAGTATAAGTGTCCATACAATACATGAAACTCATGAAAAGTGGCATGAAAGTTCTCATTCTAGGTTAAGAAATTACCTTCATGATTTGGACCTATTTATATGTCCAAAAATTATTAAGGTTATGTATTATAATTTGAATTAATTGAAACAATTTTAGACATGCCTCTCCATGTGTTGGTTGTAGTCTTGGTCATCTGGCATCATTTGGAAATGAGCTATTACCATATGTAGTCTAAATTTTTTTTCATGCACCTTACACACTTGGCATCCAAAAAGGATTAAATTTTCAATTAAAATACATGATATGGAGTTAATTACATGTATCAAGACCCCACATGGACTTAGAGGCATCAATCACACCTTAAAATTAGCTCACTTGAAGTTTTTCACCCTTCTCACTAGCTTGGTCACTATGCCAATTTTGATTGGCTGAGATGCAGTAGCTAGTTGAAGAACTTAGGAGTTGTGATGAAGTATGAAATGAAAATAGTGAGTTATTAAAAGTTTTAATATTTACCCCAAACTTTATTTCATCTCTTGAATGTTCCTAAAACCTGCATAATGCACAAATCAATAAATAAAACCTATTTGTACCATGTCCGTATAGATTTCATATAGTCCAAAAAGATGGGGAGTATCATTAGTGAGTTATATTCAAGGTGAAATAACTTTCATGGTCAAATTGTTCCATTATAATAGCTTTCCAACCTCATATTTTCCATCGGTCAATAACCAAGGTTTGCAAGGGTTTATGCCTATTTTGACCTCTTAATCTTTGTTCATAAAGGTTAGACATTGGAACTACAAAAAAATTCAACAAAGTCAAATTTCAAGACCTTAATCAACATACCTAAACTTATTAGATCTCCATGCAAGGTATCAAAAGAGATGTGAGCTTCCAAACCTCTCTTATTAAGCTTGTTTTTACATTTTACACAAGTATGAATTGTATTTGGGCCAAAAAGGGATTACACTACAAATTATATTCATTTAAAAATATTGAAAAAATATTTATCCATCCTATAAACATGTTTCAATAGGTTATAAATCTCATCACAAGGTCGAAGTGACCATGACTCTCCTTTTGGCTTCTAGGCCTAACCCTACCCAAGTAGGTATGAATGCAACTTTGAGAGTATAGGCCATCCAATTAGACTTATTTGCATTAAATAAGATTTAAAACATATTATGTCACCATAATAACATGTTTTAATACATTGGAGTTCTTATTCAATATTATAAATGAATTTGAGCTTTCATTTGGGCTCTAGGCCTTACCATGCTCAATAAGCCTGTTTACAAATTTTATAGGTTTATAAATACAAGATGGTATTATTAATTATATTAAAGGTTATTTATAATTTATTAGGTGTGTTTTAACTCCATACACCTTCCTTAAATGTACCTTAATTCCTTGGATCACTCTTCATCCCATTTTCCCCAAAACCTGTGAATTTACACTTAAAGGAAGTGCCCTCTGTCTGAAACAAAATAGAGAGAAGTTAAAATATTTTATTAAAATAATTTATTTTTGGAGAATATTAAAAAATTAAAAAATACATTATAATTTTTTTTCCCCTTGACCAAGTCAATATACCCCTTAATTTCTTCAAATTCCAAGGCAGACTTGTGGAACACAAATTGTGGATTCAGGGTTTTCATAAAGATTGAGTTTTATTTGTCTATATAAATTTATATATGATTGAAAACAATTTAAATTGAATCATAAACATTTAAAAATGGAATATATTTATTATATCATTTTAGAAGTTAAAAATGAGTCTCCTTTTGGCTTTAGCCAAGTCAAAGCCTAGTAGATATGTCTACATAGCTGTAAACCTAAGACACCTTATTGATTTTATTTCCTATGAGCATGGTTAATATAATTTTTTATTAATTATTAAATATAAAAATATTACCTTAGTGATATATCATCCCCTAAATCATCTAATTACCTTATCTTTTCCTCATACTCTTTGGATAGGCTTGTTGATCTTCAAGAGTGCTTTGCCTCTGAGATAGAATAGAGGGGTATTTCCATTTATCTTAGGGAGAAAAGAGTGTTTTTACAACTAAATCAGGTCCCAAGGAATATATCTACTAAAATGGAAGGTTTTAATACTTTAATTGGTCTTTAAACATCTCAAACTCTCTAAAATATCGCCTAAAATAGGATTATGTTAGCATTTCTAACTATATTTGCTTCAAATCAATGTCCATGTAGGTGTCTTACATAGTTGAATATTTAAGAACCCATTTGGAGTCCCATAGTATTTTAATACATTGGTTTGGCCATGTGTATTCATGTTTAGACAATGCCAACACTAAGAATTATCACTCTTTATGCTCACTACCTTTCTTAGTCAACATAGTCAACTGTGTTGGGAACATGAAACCTTGTAGGTGTATTTTATTCTCTTTAAAGGTTAAATAACATAATTAAATCTCATTAAACATTTTAAAACTTTTCTCATTTGAAAACCTTGGTAGTTCCATCTTAAACCTGCATGTTGGACTATGTGTTCTTATAGCCAGTTGTAGGTGTGTATTTGTGATGAAAAAGGGAAACTATAGGTGCTAATTATCAGAGTTGTTGCTAGAATCCAGATAATGTGAATGCAATGGAGATGTGATCACATGAGATGAAGCAAGTTAACACCACATAGATGCTAAAGCAATTTGAAATTATACAAGAAGCTAAATTACACAAGACAAAATG
This sequence comes from Torreya grandis, assembly GCA_037957365.1. Classification (NCBI taxonomy): domain Eukaryota; kingdom Viridiplantae; phylum Streptophyta; class Pinopsida; order Cupressales; family Taxaceae; genus Torreya; species Torreya grandis. The sequence continues at coordinate 653,582 of JARHVA010005583.1, forward strand.
GAGAAAACCAAAATCTGATTTACATGAGATGGCCAAAGTGAATAATACATATAAAAGAGCACGTAAGTAACTCCTCCATAAAAGGTGGCAAAGGCACCCCATGAATAGATTGTAACTCTTCCATGAAAGGTGGTGATAAGGTGATAATAATAGAGAAGTAACTCCCATCAAGGGAGTTACTTATGACATTCTTATGACACCTATGACACATATATGACACACATCTCCACATAAGCTAGCCTATCCCATAAATGTAGGAAAACTCCATGTAACCACAAGAAATACAATTTTCATAATTAAAAAATATGGAAAAATAAAAACCTACACTAATACCCCCCCATAAGCGCAGCTTAGGTGGGCAGTGTAGAAATATAAAATGGGTCCCGATAACTAGCCCTGATGAGGAACCCATGCACAAATGCAATCTCCCATAAGATAGAGAAAAGGAGAAAACCCATAGGAGAAAATCCCCCCCCCCAAAAAAAAGAGAGACATAAAATAAAGAAGAGGCTAGTGCCCACCGCCCCTAAAGATGATGCTACTGTATACGTAGACCACACCCCATGAAGAGCTCGTAGATGAATAAACTTGTTCTCAGTGAAAGGTTTGGTGAAGATGTATGCAACCTAATCTGAAGACTGGCAAAATATCAAGTCAATGATCTGACTATGAATAAGCTCCCAAATGAAATGCATGTGAATCTCTATGTGCTTGGTCTACTGGTGCTAAACTAGATTCCTATAAATTTTAATGGTACTCTAGTTGTCACAATAAATGATGGTGGATTGCCTAATAGGAATGCCAAAATTAGAATGTATCCCTTAAAGCCCAATAGCCTCAGTAGCTACATTAACAACTCCCCTATATTTTACCTCTATGGATGATATAGGAATAACATTCTGGTTCTTGCTAGACCAACTGATTAGACTAAAACCTAGAGAGAAAATATAACCAGAAGTGGACTTGTGAGTCTATGAATTACTAGCCCAGTTTAAATTTGTATATCTAACCAAGTAAACCTCTATGCCAAATCTATAATGAATCTCGTATCTATGTGAACCCTACATGTAATGCAAGATCCTCTTAGCTACTTTCTAATGCAGCTCATGAGGTTCATGCATGAATCTGGAGACAAGTCCCACTGTATATGATATGTCAGGCCTAGTGTGAGTCAAGTAGATGAGACTACTAACAAGTTGTCGATACCGAGTGGCATCAACCAATGGTGAAGAACAATCAGCCTCAAGCTTGAATCTTGATAGAAAGGGAGTCAGAGATGGCTTTAAATCAGCCATGTGAAATCGAGACAATAAATCAAGAGCATACTTAGGTTGTCCAAGAGAAATCCCTGAATCTGACTGTGAGATCTTGATGCCAAGGAAGTAGTGCAACAAACCCAAGTCTGTCATGTCAAATCTATCCTAGAGAGATGCCTTCACTACTACAATAGCTGATGAAGAACTCCTAGTGATCAAAAGGTCATCAACATATAGAACCAAAATTAGGAGAGAATCATCCTGCCACAAGAAGTAGACATTGAGGTTAGAATGGCACCTAGTGAAACCCGCTATGAGAAGGAAGCAATCCATCTTGGCATACCAAGCCTGAGGGGCCTATTTGAGTCCATATATAGATTTCCTAAGTCTACATACTAAGGAAGAATCTTGAACAAATCTTGGTGGTTTCTCTATGTATTTCTCCTCCTCTAGGTCTCTGTGAAGAAAGGCACTCTTCACATCCATTTGGTGCACTTCCCAACCATGTGCTATGGAAATAGCCAAGGTGAATAGATAGAAGTCATCTTTGCAATGGGTGCAAGGTCTCTGAGTAGTTAATGCCTGCCACATATGAGAAACCCTTGGTGACCAATCGTACCTTATACTTATCAATCGACCCATCTGCTACAAACTTGGTCTGATATATCCACCTACATCGAACCATCTTTCTTCCCTTAGGAAGTGAAGTTAAATCCCAAGTGTGAGTTTTGATTAAGGAAGAATATTCTTCCTCCATAGCACTATCCCACTCAAGTACCCCTGATGCCTCTCAAAAATTTTGTGGATTTGAAACTGAAGTAAAGAAGGCATGTGGATCTCTCTGAAAATCCCCCCTAATACGTCTATCATTTGCAGGATCTCCTGCCCAAGTGCCAACACTCTCAAGTGTCTGTCTAGCCCAAGGTGGCCCAAAAGTGGGTGAGTCAGGTGTTAAATCCTCATCCTCTAATTGACTAGAGGTGGATGACTCTGCATCACTATCCTCACTATCTAAACTTGAATAAGAAGAAGATGTCTCTAGCTCAAGAACTTATTGTGGCTGATTTGAATCTGATGTGGAGTCATCATGAAGATGTAGATCTGATGAGGGAGAAGAAGTGTCAAGTGTTGAGTCTCTAGGACTCTCTTAAAACTAGACACTTATCTTAATGAATAACTCATGAGTGACTGGATCTAGAAGGCGATACCCCTTAATACCATCTGGATATCCTATAAAGATGCAAGGCTTGGACTAACATTCCATAGCTTTGCATTTCTTCTTCGATATGTGGGCCATGGCTGGGGATATAAAAACCCTAAGGTGCTCAACATCAGGTTTCCTTTTATGCTAAGCTTCAAAGGGTGTTATCCCTTTCAAAGCTTTGTGAGGAACCCTATTTTAAATGTAGCAATCACAATTGATGGCTTCGGCCCAGTACTGCGGTGCTAAGGATTTGGAGTGAATCATACAGCTACCCATCTCTTTCAAAAACCTTTTTTGTGTTTAGAAACCCCATTCTATGAAGGACTGTAAGTGACTGTATGCTACAAATCAATCCCCTTCATGGTGCAAAACTGCTCAAACCTATTACTAATATACTCCCCTCCATTATCAGTTCAAAGAACCTTGATGGATTTATCACTTCATTTTTCAACAAGAGCTATGAAGTCTAGAAAAATTTCAAACACTTTAGACTTTTTTTTGAGAAAATATATCCAAGTGTGCCTAAAGAAATCATCAATGAAATGGAGGATGTACTTGGCCATTGTGAAAGATGGTTTTGGAAAGGGTCCCAATACATCACTGTGGACTAACTCCAAAGGTTGTGAAGCCCTCCAAGCTTTTCCTTTGTCAAATTTTGCTTCAGGATGCTTCCCAAGAGAGCACCCCTCGCAAAGTCCTTTTGAGAATTGGACACGAGGCAAGCCAATGACCATGTCATTTTTGTAAAGTTGCTCAAGGTAGCAGTAGTTAAGGTGGCCAAACCGCTCATGCCACAATTTGCTAATTCCATCTAAATGAGTCAACAATGCTATTGGAGAAGAATCTAGTGCAAAATGTGAGGTGTATAACCTTTCTTGGTGATCTGTCCTACCCACTGCCACTGTAGTATCACTATGCAACTCCCTGATAGCCATTGAATCTGGTGAAAACTCAACTCTCATGCCCTGACCAATGTGAGTGATTTGGTACACTGATAGGAGATTGGTTGAAAGAGAAGGAACACTTAGAATATTATTGAATGTTACTCCTTCCACTTCAACTGACCCTCTCCCTACAACAACAACTGATGTGTCATCACCCAAACTAATTGAAGTCATGCTACAAGGCTCTAAAGATGAAAACTCAACTAGTGAAGAGCCCATGTGGTGAGAAGCACCTGAATCAATGACCCATGATGTTGTAGAAGCTGTAGTAGCTACAAGGGCCTTGGCCTTTTCTTTCTCCTTACCCTTTCCTTTTGCCTTGGTAGAATCTTGGGTAGATGAATTTTGCTTGATGGACTCAGGAACACCTGTGTTGTGCTTCTCTAGAAGATGAGTTAGGTGATCTATTTGTTTCTTCATGCATTTGTGTTCATCATGCCGTATCTTTTCACAATAGGTACACTTAAACTTCTCCTTTTTAGGTTTAGCATTGGAGGATGAAGACTCAGTGTTGTTTTTGTTAGGATTGTTATTTTCTTTCTTCTTTTCCTAGTCCTTGTTCTTTTTCTTCTTCTCCTTTGTTGAAGTCTTATCCTTACCATTTCTAGCTATCAAAGCTTGGGGTTGAGTAGACTTCATTGTGCCCATGTGAATTAGATTATCTTTCTCCCTAGTCAAGTCGGAAATGAATGAATCTAAATAAGGCATTTCCCATGTAGTGCCAAGATCACTTTTTGTGGCATGGAAAGTGGAGACAAAGACTGAATAGCTTGGACCTAACTTTGTGAGAATAGAAAGGATGTGTTGACACAAGAAATTGCACCCAGTGGTAGGAAGTCAAACTCCTACCTTCTCCTCACAACATGAAAACTCCCCTCTTGCCTGTGGGACAGGTGAAGCTAGAGGGGAGAATCTCTAGATAAGGGCTAGCTCCCTTTGATGCATCGTGTTTGTTTCAGTAAGTGCAAAATATAGATATATAGATAGATATAATGGGGGGGATGAAAAGGGAGAAAGATGCAGGAAAAAAAACCTACTCTAAAGAGGTGATGCACCAAAATAAGTCAACCTTCACACATCCACACTCAGAATTAGACAAATACATACATACTCTACACACTTGGCAGAAGGATCAGGCTGCAAGAAATTGGCAGGGAGGCTTTCATGAAAACACAAGAAATAAAAAATCATTGAGGCACTGTGAAATGCACACTGTAAGTAACTTCCTCTATTCTGGTCTTCCAAATGTCAACTCTTCTCCTTTTAGCTATAGAAATGGCACCTTATAGACAATAGGTCTGCTAGTGTTGAACTTGTGAGAGCATCAAGAAACAATGACTAGACACAGACAAACACTCAAGACATACTTTGAAAAATATCTATCCAAATGGAGGTAAAAATTGCGTTTATTTGTTTTAAGTGAAATTTTACCAGGGCTGCACCTTTACAAAAGTGGAAGATGATTACAAAATGACAAGTTCACAAATATATAGGAGAAGAAAAGGAGAAGGGAACTTGGTGCTTCTTTGACCAATTGGCCCATCACATCCCCTCATTGGGAAGAGAAAAACACTGTGGCCGATGTCATCTTTTTAGAAGAAGCCTACTGGAACCATGCTGTATAAGCACCAAATTGGACTTTGGTGTTCGAGCATTAATGTGGAAACATAGATTGCACCTCTTTTTTGCAAATAGATTGAGATTTGTCCCCTTTTGAATGCATAGGCCATAACTTTTGTTGTTTACACCATCTGGGGATTTAACAGGTAATAAATTGCCTTCCATTTGCCACTTGGACTGCTTCGTCCCTTCTTGCACCTTGTCATTCTTGTCTTTTGTCAATTTGTCTTATCTGGCTCATCCGGCCCCTGGGGTGAACTTTCTGGTGGGTCGTTGCATTTTAGGCCCTTTCCCATGGTTAGCGCTTCCTTTGCTTTTGAAGACAAACAGCCATTTCTCTTGTCAATTTTGACATCCCTGTAGCCGTCATGCTTGAAAACCAATGGCTATTTGACTTTGTTAAACTTGACGTCATCGGGTCCTTGCTAGCCTTTTTAGGCATTTCCTTACCTTGCTTTGTCTGTATCACCTTCTCGAAGGGAAGGGTCCCTTTGAATTTGGCCAAAAGCTCCCCACAAGGGCATTTGCCCTTTGGGGTCCTTTGACATGTCCTCTTCTTGGTATTCCAGACTGTCTCCCAGGCTCCCGCAGACAAATTGTCTGTGGACAATTTCCTTGGGTTTTCTTGGCTTGCTATTTATCCCGTGGGCTTGTGATTTTCCATAGACTTTTGTTCGCATACATTTTCCCATGGAAAAAAAGTCCATGGAAATTCCGCCCGGCCTTACTTTGTTTTCTGTGAACTTTTGTCTGTGAACAATTTCCTATGGACAAAAAGTCTGTGGAAATTCTCCTCAGCCCTTTGCTTAGTCTTTGAATAGCCTGCCCAAATTCCTTTGGACTTTTTGTCTGAAGGAATTTCTTTGGAAAAAAAGTCTGAAGGAATTCGAGACTTAGCCAATTTCAACAAACTTGAACCTAAACTTTGAACTTTGTCTTACTCGATCCTTGTTTGAAGCGCTGGCCCTTCGAAAGGGTACTGAACCTTTTGAATTGCCCTTCGGCTAAGGACTCACCCTTGAACCAAGCCGTTGAACCAAGAATGGTTCAACAGATCAAAGGTTCAACCAAGCGCGCTGATGGACTCTTGAACCAAGGCCGATGAACTTTTGTCTTGAACCAAGTACGTTGAACTAAAAAATTGGTTCAACGGTTCAATGATATGAAGGTTCAATGCTATTGAAATGAGATGCTTGAACCGAATGATGAAACCTTGAACCAAAGGTTGCTAAACCATTTGAACCAGGTCATGAACCAAACTTGTTGAACTTGAACAACCTAAAAGTGACTGGCATTGAACAATAGGTGAAGAAGGTGACCAAAATTTTCCCTGTGGGAAAAATTGGTCAACAGGATGAGTTGATCATCTATCTTCTCTATCCCGCATTATTTCAACTACAATCTTAGGGCATTAAACTTGGTGAAAAAGTCTTGTAGGGGACAAAGTTGCTAGGACTTAGACTTAGGAGTTCATTTTCAAGATCATGTCCTCTCATCTCATCAAGCTTCCCAAATAAGAGTTCTAAGGTGTCCCATATGTCTTTGGGAGTCTTGGAGGTTTCTAAATGGAAGAGAAGTTTTGGAGACACAGACAAGCTTAGTATTCCATAGGCTTCATCACTACGATTGTACCACTTGACCTTTTTAGCATCAGTGTTGGGTTTTACTTCAGTACCCATGGTGATCCTATGCAACCCTTTGCTTCTAAGAATTATTGACATTTTAACCTTCCATTCATGATATTTGAAGAGTGTTAGGGGTTTAAGTTGAAAATAATCCATTTTAAGCTAAATTTAGGTGAAGTTGTGTTGATTGCAAGTTGTGAAATTATGTAGAAAGGAGAATGAAAGCAAAGATTTGCAGGTTGTGAAAAGCAATCACACCCCCCTAAAATATTGAGCCCCCCCCCCCAAATATGCAATTACATGCTCAAAAGACATCGGGCTTAGTTGAGAATGCATCTTAGAGTAATCAGTGCAAGACTTAAGCAAACAAGACATTGGACTCAGCTGAAAATGCGTCCCAAGAGACCCAAATTTTAGGCACTTTATAAACTAGTGCATTTTTGATAAATAACAAGCCTACACTATAGATAATTGAATTATAAACACTTTTGCAAAAAATGGCACCCAAATTTGAGCTACCATTTGCAAGATAATAAAGGTTCAATTTTCTCATAAACTAGTGTTTTTGCAAAAAAAAATACTAAAACATTAAAAAATGCCTATTTTGAGAGAGAAAGTGGCCTTCCAACCAATTTTTGGATTTGACACAGAATGAGGAATCTAAAGGAGGTTTGTGAGAGGGGGAATTGGCCTCTTGCCAACCCGGGCCTCACCCTTCGTCTTCGATAGGTGAAGATACAAGTTTTAAATGTAAACCCCAAATTATCAAACTGTCTAAAAAACTTAATATTTAGTCAAATTGACTGATTTTTTTTTTTTAAATCAATTTTTTACTAAAAAAAATAATTCAAAGGGCAATTTGATGGATGCCAAGTGTCCAAGGGCCCACATGGTATGCCAAGCAAGGAAGGGACGCCAAAAAAACACAGTCCAGATTTTGCTTGTAGAAAAAACAAAAGAAAAATTTGCAAACCTGCATGTTAGATGCCGTATGGCTGCTTGGTGCCTTGCTATAGAGAGGATGCTACTACTACTTGGCATGGCATTTTGTAACAGTTTGCATGGAGTGCTACTCTACATGGAGGTGTTGACTGCGTGGAGTGCTGACTGTGTGGAGGTGCTAACTGCATGGAGTGCTGAATACATGGAGGGCTGATCCTAGACTGTTGTTGCACCTAGACTAACTACGTTGAGTGCTACTCCTCCCTGCATACAATAATGGCACCTGAGTGCAAGATCTAAATGGAAGTAGGCAGGCTGTTCACTAGCTTTGAAATGGAAAAGTCAATCCATACAAATTCATTGTAAAAGCCAATGCCTTCAGATTTGAAATGGAAAAAAAATAGTCCAACACAAGTTTACCTCCTCCAACGTAGATATCTAAAGGGTATATCTAGGTGGCTCTCACTAGAAGTAATTTTTTTAACAGAATTCTCAAGAAACTCTACCAAAAATCTCAAATGCAACGGAGTTAAACAAAAAACTACTAAGAAATCAAAGTAAAATTTTTAGAATAAACTAATAGCATAACCAGACACATGATTACGGGAGTGGCTCTGATACCATATTAGAGTTGTTGCCAGAATTTGGATAATGCAAATGCAATGGAGATGTGATCACACGAGATGAAGCAAGTGCACACCACATAGATGCTAAAGCAATTTGAAATTATAAAAGAAGCTAAATTTCAAAAGACAAAATGGACAAAACTAAAATCTGATTAACATGAAATGGCCAAAGTGAAGAATACATATAGGGGAGCACGTAACTCCTCCACAAAAGGTGGCCAAGGCACCCCAAGAATAGACTATAACTCCTCCATGAAATGTGGTGACAAGGTAATAAGAATAGAGAAGTAACTCCCATCAAGGGAGTTACTTATGACATTCTTATGACACCTATGACACATCTATGACACACATCTCCACATAAGCTAGCCTATCACACAAATGTAGGAAAACTCCATGTAAGCACAAGAAATACAATTTCCCTAATTAAAAAATAGGGAAAAATAAAAACCTACACTAATACTAATGAGACTCAAATAATTGCATATAAAATCCTCTTGATGATCATATAGATAAAAAATAGTCCTCTCAACTATTTGTAACTATAAAAATCATGGAAACATGATCTGGTCTTGCAATCTTGGGTTAGGATTTGAAGGAAGCAGTGTGACTGTAGGTATTGGATAGCCTTAGAGGTCATTCAACTCAAAATTTACTAATAATATGACACTTAAGGCATTATGGAACCTTGATAATCATCATATACCCATTAGAATCTCTTAATAATGCCATTAAATTTCATACTCTATAATGTGAACCCTTCCGCAAGTCTGATCACTAAGTTGGCTATAGGTGACTGTGTTTAAGCCATTTGTATGGTTGAACTCATCTTTGGTGAGTGAAAACCATCTTACATGTACCTACTTGTTGTTTTCCATGTAAATAATGTGTTATTTAGTGCAAAAAGAAATTCTAACCTAATCTTAAGCACCAAATCCACTGATTAGGCCTAGAACTTATTATCAACTTATCTTGTTGTAGATAACACTGTGGAATTTTAATGTTCAAAGAGAAACTTGAGGGCTTTTAAAAAAAACTCTCCTCAACTCAAACACCTATATTATCTTTCAATTTGATATACCTATATGGGATATTGAAAACAAATGCACTTGGAGACTATTTAAACTAATGCAAATCTATATAAGAAACCTCAAAAAATGGTTTGGACCTTTGTTTTGATAGTTTTGGGAATTTGTCCCAAAATGCCACAAGTACGATTGGGATCTATTTTTGAGATTCCACTAGCATTAAATATTATAAACACCATTAAAAATGATGTTAAAACCTTCCAAACCTCAAATAATTATCAAACACATATTTCATGTTTCACCAAGAAGTGGTAGACTGTACAACTATTATAGATGGCTATTTTATGCATTTACTTGTTTTCTTGGATCTTGGAATGATTATTGAATTTGGATTTTTAATTTAAGTTTAATAAAAGATATTATGGGAAATAATACATCACTTAACTTCATTTTGGAACCATAACACAAAAGAAAACTCTAGCTATTGTAAGAAATGACTGCAACTTCACTCCTTGCAAAATGAGTTGTTTGAGATATCAAATCATTTCAAAATGTGAAACCAATCATTAATAAAATGATATGAAATATTAAACATCATATTAAAACAATATTATCAAATTTATTATACAGACTTGACCAAACAAGTTCAAAACCTGTAGGGTACACACATTAGCAAGCAAAAAATACAATCAACTTCATGAAGATGGTTCATCGAACATACACAACCATTTTTAATAATATTTTTATTTAAATTAATCTATATGAGTGTAATACCACCTCAAATAGGTTTTTGACCTAAAACCTCTTCTACTGACCATACCAAGCATGGACTTCTTTATCACTTTTGCATGTCTAGAAGGACAAGAAAGGACTAGAATAGTTTTGGGCCTTTTTTAGAACTTAAAAAGCATTTAAATCACTGAGATGAGTTTGAAGAAGATGAATATATGTTTCATAACCTTCTCCCATGTTTCACCCTCTCTCATGGGCTGTAAAAGTGCCAAGCTCCCCTTTTTCAGTTAGTTTATTGAATTTTAGTTAGATAACCTACAAGATTCTGATTGAACTAATATTCTTAATAGGGAAAATGACCTTTTGGATTATTTAGATTAAAAAATGACATTGACACCTTTGTAACTGTGATACTTACATTTATGACCCCTAAAACCCTTCTAAATGACTCAAAATGATAAATTGATTAATATGATTAAGACCAAGGCTAGGATGACATTAAATAACATCAAATAAATTATAATACACACCATGACAACATATTAGACCCCATAAAACATATAAATGTCAATTTTTCACTTATAAGGGCCCCAATTCGACCTATAGGATCAAATTTGGTTAATAAATTGGTGACTCATGGGAGTAGTATGCCTACTATACTAACTAGATCAATAGCCTTATCAATCCATTGGACTTATGGATTCATCTAAATTATAATAAAAGTAATAATAATTTGATCAATGACAAAAACATTTTCTCAAGATAAGACCAATGAGTACCTCAACCACATAAAAAAAAAGACACACACATATATAGAACACACACACCAAAATAAACAAACTAAATTAAATAATAACCTAAGATGAAATCTCCCTCATGGATCAAAAGGGAATTTTTAAATCCTTGTTGCTTCATGACATGATGTAATGAATGAGACATATAGTCTTTTGATCCTTGACATTGATGCCTCCCACTTTTCCACGATATTCAATGAGAACCAAGTAGATCCAAATAGACTATCTAAGGAATTGAATTCTTATTGTATCTAAACAACCTCAAATTTATCATATGGTTCCTCAAATATGACCTCTAATGGTGGTTCAACAAGTCACACCTTCTTGATTTCCATAGTGCTCTCACTAAGGTTGGGTTTCTTTTTAGTTGTAAGTTCTTCTAGATCATTAAGGAGCTTCGCATTTTATTCCAAATCTTGGTCATTATTATCCATGGAAGACTCTTTTTTCACCTTTTCATGTACTTGAACCTCAACTTGAAAAATCTCTTCAAGCTCTTGAAATAACTTCATTTGTAGTTTCCAATCATCCTTATCCTCTTTATCATTTAGAAAAAATACCTCTTAAATATTCTGTTCTTGATGTATGAGGTCATCAATCTAGTGTTGTTAAAGCTCCAATGAGTTTTATGGTGATTCAAAATTAGGCTAAGGTATTGGGTCATATTTAATAACAACATCTTGCATCTTGGTCTCAAGAGATTTTTCTAGGACTACAACCTCTTTGGGGATGACTTGAAATTGGTCTCTATCTTTAATAACACATTGATATTAAACATTTAGGATCTATTGATGGATCTAAAGTTTTATCTCAGATACCATAACCATATTTTTATTTTCAATGGCTACAAGATCTTTTATCTCCTTTTCCTTCATGGTGATGCCAAGACTAGGCATCTTAAAATCATGTGACCTAGTCTAATGAGGTTGCCAAGGAGGTATGTTTTATTCAATCAAGAGTTATGAATTATTATCAACCAACCACTTCTCTTTATGTTCCCATACCATAGGTCCATCAAGACAAATGGTGATGGGGTGAAGACAAGATGAATTAGTTGGTCGAGGTGGTATATAGAACTCAAAATCAAATTGAGAGTGAAGTGTAGGGGATTCTTTTGGAAGCTCCTAAGGAAGCGGAGGCAAACCTTGGGATAAAATGTCTTGCTTTTATTCCTTACATTTTAAAATAACATAATTTACATTTGATTTATCGTGATAACTCTATTAATGGCGGTTATATGGGGTGTGTTTAGGCATAGGATCTTCTTTTGGGTCTAAGCCTTCCATCACACCTTAACTCAACAATTTCATCCTTAACTCTAACTCTTAAATTTTCTTGGATAGTTTCTCTTGGAAAAGTATATCTTTAAGTTCATAGTAATATTCATGAGGATGAGGAGTACAATAGGGTTGACATGGAACACAAGAAGTTTCTTAAGGAAGGTGGGAGGGACTTCCATATAATCAAGCTCTTCCTCAACTTCACACTCCTTATCAAGGATTTTTTCCTCTTTCTTTCCATATGATTCCACTGCCTTATTCCAACTTAGAATTTTGTGATTAGGATTCTCTTTTTGAGGTAGTGGTGCAACTTGAGGAGTGGATGAAGTGTTCAAAAAACATGGGATTACCTTATGCTTTGGATTCTCTACCTTGTCTCCAACTTGGAATCTCATATCTAGAGGTTAATTCTTGATGTGGAGATGTAATTAGAGTAGTCAATGAGGGATTATATTCCAATTATTTTTATAATGACATGGACTTATACATATGCATATTATCCAAATCAATTTTCCTATCAAGATTTTCTTCAAAAATATAGTTTTTCTTTTCAACTCTCTCTTCTAACTGATTGGGAAAAGGATGGAGTTGATAATATTGACTGGGTTCATGAGTGGGAGTCATGTAGGACTGATATAAATATTTGATAAATGGATATGAAAATTGATAGGTTTTTTGAGACTATTTATCATAATTGTTTAGCCTATCCTCCAAGGATGAAATTAGGCCACTCACATCTAGCATCTCACTTATGAGCCTTTGATAATTGGCTCTGTCAATAGGTTTCCACTCTCTTTGTACTAGATATAAAGCATCTCTCACCTTATGAATTAAATGAATAGGAATATCTAGACCATAGCCCCTTTGTGTGTCAAGATCTGACATGTACTTCTCATATCCTAAGAGAGTTTGCTTGAAAGAAGAAATGGATTGACTTGAGAAGTTACTAGGTTGACTAGGATCAAGAAATGGAGAAGGATGATTGGACTGATAAAAATCATGATAAGGTTGACAATGGTCATATTATATTAGGTGAGATTCATATTGAAATTGGTAAGGATTATGATAAGGCTGATAGGGAATGACATAATCTTGAAAAATCTCACCAAATTGTGTAAAATAGTACTCAACACGAAGGTCAACCATGAAAATTTATTATAAAGAAAGAACATAAGGAATGATCACCAAAAATCTTTAAAAAAAATGCTTGGGCTACTTGACCCACTGATGTAACTTAAGAGTCTCCATTGATGTTTAGATAAATGCATTCAAAGGATGAATATTGAAAGTTAACACCAAAAATATTACAAATTCTTAGACTAAGAGTGCCATCAAGCATGCTAAAAACTATTGTCACTTGGATTTTCACCCTTTGATGAGATGTCTCAGATCTAATCATCCAAGTAACACAATTGAAAGACCTCTAGGCTTGTGGGTAGCCTAAGGATGAGGTGAATCTCTAGGTAGGGATAACTCCATTGATGTACCACTTTGGATCACTACTACACCTAAATTTTTTTTTGGGGGGAAGGGAGAGATAAAATTAAAAGAAAACTATTTTAAGGGAGGTGATACACCAAATAAGTTTTGAATTCTAACCAGCTTCATGTTACACATGATAACAAAGGACTAAACAAACATACACTTCTCTAATTTGCATCTTCTCACATCAATGTTACATTATGAGGTTATAGATGAATGTTTAGGCTAGGAGGACTAGACAAGAGGACTTGAATGGCACTAGTGAATAGACTAACTCACTCAACCTTAACACTTACTATAACACTTCACATGCCTTACATGAAGAAGCTTTCCAACTGTAAATAGGTGAGAGAATGAAACATTATACTAAGGAAACAAGAGTCATGACTTAAGAAAAATTATACATTCAAGTGATCACACTATGAAAAATCATGGAAGAGGTAAATATCAGTAATATTATTAATCAAATGGTATGCAAATGACCATGGCTTCACCATACTCATGTGGAACATAAGTTACAATAGCCAAAATGACTAGTTCTTATAGAACTTGAGAGAGACAAAGGGGGCAAGAGAGAAGTCCAAGGGTCACAAGGACACTTTTCAAGATGATAAAAGGATTTAAGTGTGCATGAGAAAATGATTTGGGATGAGTAATGTAAGGTTATAAAGTATAAGTGTCCATATAAGGTATGAAACTAATGAAACATGGCATGAAAGTTCTCATTTTGGCTCAAAAAACATCCTTCATGATTTGGATGTATTTAAACATTCAAAAAGTGATTAGGTAGAGGTATAATTATTATAATTAAGGGGAAATATTTCAAACATGCTTCTCCATGTGTTATTTTTAGTCCTGGTCATCTGACATCATCTATAAATTAGCTATCACCATTTATATTCTAAAAAACTCTTCCCTCATGCACCCTGTACATTTGGCCTCCAAAAAGGCATAATTTTTCCATAAAAATACATGGGAGGTAGTGAATGACATGTTTCAATATCATCCATGTCCTTAGAGGTATTAGACACACCTTAAAATCAACTCACTTGAAGTTTTCTACCCTTCTCACTAGCTTGGTCACTATGCCAGTTTTGATTAGCTAAGATGAATCAGTGAGTTTAGGAAATTAGGAGTTTTGATTAATTAAAAAGTTACCAAAGTGAGTTATTGAAAGTCCTAATATTTCCCTGAAACTTGATTGCATCTCCTAAATGTTCCTAAAACTTACATAATACATAAATCAGTTAAGAAAACCCTATTTTTACACTATCCATACAAATTTGATACATTCCAATAGGATGGAGAGGATACTAAGTGAGTTATATGCAAGGTAAAATCACTTTCATGCTCAAACTAGTGCATTAGAATATATTTCCAACCTCAATTTCTCCATTGGGTCAATAACTAGGGTTTGTAAGGGTTTAATCCTATTTTGACTTCTTAAGCTTTGTTCATAAAGGTTAGACATTGTAATTTCAAAAAAATTGCACAAAATAAAATTTAAATACCTTATTAGATATCCTTTAACTTATTAGATATCCATGTAAGGTATCAAAAGAGACGTGAGCTTCTAAAACTTTCATATTGAGCTTGTTTTAACATTTTGCACAAGTCTGAGTTGTCTTTGGGATAAAAAATGGATTCCCCTATAGCTTATCTAACTTAAAAATATATTTAACACATATTTATACATATTATAAACATTTTTAAATATGGTATACATCTCATCTCAATGTGGAAGTGACCATGAATCTCCTTTTAGCTTCTAGGCCTTACCCTGCCCAAGTAGGTTTGACTACAACTTTAAGGGTCTAGGCCATCCAATTGGACTTATTTGAATTAAATAAGCTTGAAAACATCTTATTTCACCCTAGGAACATATTTAAATACATTGGATACTTATTTAAGATTAGAAATGAATATGACCTTTCTTTTGGGTTTTAGGTCTTACCATGCTCAATAAGCCTATCTGCAACTTTTGTAGGTTTAGACATCCAAGATGGGATTATTACTTATATTAAATTCTATTCATAATTTATCAAGTGTTTTAAAACTTATTACACCTTCCTCAAATGTCCCTCAGCTCCTTGGATCACTTTTCATCATCTTTTCCCTGAAACTTACAAATTTACACATAAGGTAAGTGCCCTCTGTCTGAGACAAAGCATAGGGTAATTCCAATATTTTATAAAAATAATTTAATGGTGGAGAATATTACATAATTAATAAATACATTTTACACAAATTTTTTTCCCCTCGACTAGGTCAATAGACCCATAATTTCCTCAAATTCTAAGGCAGACTTGTGGAGGGTAGATTGTGTATGCAAGGTTTTCATAATGACTATGTAATATTTGTCTAGAGAAATTTATAAATGATTTAAAACACTTTAAATGGCCTCATAAAAATTTCCAAATGGAATATAATTATTTTATCATGATAGAAGTGAAAAATGAGTCTCCTTTTGGCGTTAGCCAAGTTAAAACATAGTAGATCTACCTGCATAGTTGAAAACCTAAGGTACCTTATTGATTTTATTTCATATGAACATGGTTATTTTAATTTGTTTATTCCTTATTATCTCTCACAATATTACCTTAGTGGTCTATCATCCCCTAACTCATCCACTTACCTTCTCGTTTTCTCATACTCCTCAGATAGGCTTGTTGATCTTCAAGAGTGATTTGCCTCTAAGACAAAATAGGAGGGTATTGCCCTCAATCCTAGGGAAAAAATAGTTTTTTAATAAATACATAAGTTCCAATGGACTCTCTATACTAAAAATTAAGGTATGAATCTTTTAATTTGTCTTCAAACACCTCAAACTCTCTAAAATAGCCCCTAAAATAGGACTGTGTTAGTGTTTCTGACTTTATTCCCTTCAAATCAATGTCCTTGTAGGTGTCCTACATGGTTTGAGATTGAGTCAATGTTTATAAAACCATTTGGAGTCCCATAGGATTTTCATAGATTTTTTTGGCCCTGTGTATTCATGTTTAGATAATTCCAACACTAAAAATTATCACTCTTTATGCTCACTACCTTTCTCAGTCAACACAGTCAACTATGTTGGGAAAGATGAAACCCTGTAGGTGTATTTTATTTTCTTGAAAGGTTACACATCATATTTAAATCTCATGAATAATTTTATAAAATTTCTCATCTAACAAACTTGGTGGTTCCATCTAAAACCTACATGTTGCATCATGTGATCTTACAGCCAACTGCAGGTGTGTGTTTGTGATGAAAAAGGGAAATTATAGATGTTAATGAGAGTCAAATCATTTCATATCAACTCCTAGTGATGATATTATAGGTCACAATTGGTCCTCTTAACTATTTAAAACTATATAAATCATGGAAACATGATTTGGTCTTATAATCTTGGGTTAGGCTTTGGAGGCAGTGTGACTGTAGGTATTAGTTAGCCTTGGAGGCAATTTCAACTTGAAATTTACCAATAATATGAAAATTAAGGCCTTATGTAACCTTGTTTAGCCTTGAAACCTCTTAATAATTACATTATATTTTATACTCTATAATGTGAACACTTCCTCAAGTCTAAGCACTGAGTTGCCTATAGTTGATTGTGCTTAAGCCATTTGTATAGACTAACTCATCCTTGGTGAGTTAAAACCATATTACATGTACCTCCTTTATGATTTACATGGAAATAATGTGTTATTTAGTGTAACAAGACATTCCAACCTAGTCTTAAGCACTAAATCCACTCATTAGGCCTATAACTTGTTATCAACTCATCTTGTTGTACATAACACTATGGAATTTTAATGTTCAAAGAACAACTTGAGGGCTTTCAAAAACCACTCTCCTCATCTAAAACACATCTCTTATATTTTATGTTTATAATAACATATGGTATATTTATAAAAATGTAATTGGAGGCTCTAGAAACTAATGCAACTATGTACAAGAAACTTCAAAAAAGGGCATGGACCTCTGTTTTGACAGTTTTGGGAATTTGTCCCAAAATTCCATAAGTTTTCTTGGGAGGTATTTTTAAGGTTAAAATATAATTAAATATTATCAACACCCATAAAAATTATGTTAAAGCATGTTAAAACCTTCCAAACATTAGAGAATGATCAAACCCACATTTCATGTTTCCCCAAGAAGTGGCAGACCATAAAATTGTTATAGATGGCTATTTTGTGCATTTACATGTTCTCTTAGATCTTATAATGATTATAAAATTTATATTTGGAATTTTATATGAATAAAATACAACTATGGGCAAAAATACACCACTTCGCTTCAATTTTGAACCATAACATATAAGAAAACTCTAGTAATTGGAAGAAATAAATGCAATTCCACTCCTTCACTCTTCCTTGAAAAATGAGTTATTTGAGCTATCAAATACTTTAAAAATGTGAAAAAAATAATATGAAACATGAGATAAATGATTCAAAATCATCTGGGACCAATATTATCAATTGGATTGTATGGACTTGCCCAAACAAGAGCAAAACCTACAATGTGCATAAATTATCAAGCAGAAAAATAGATTCAACTTCATGAAGATGGTTCATAAATCATAGGACACCAATTTTCAAAATATTATTATTTAAATTAATATATATGAGTTTAATACCACATCCCAAATTCATTTTACCTAAAACCTCTTCCACTGACTGTATCAAGCATGAACTTGTTGATCACTTTTGCATGTCTAAAAGGGCAAGAAAGGAGCATGATGGTTTTGGGACTTTTTTATAACTTATAATGTATGTAAATAATTTACATTAGTGTGAATAATATTAATATATGTTTCATTACCTTCTCCCATGGACCGTACAAGTGCCAAACTCCCATTTTTTAGTTCGTTTCTTTAATTTAAGTTATATAACCTACAATATTCTGATGGAATTAACATTTATGATAGGGAAACTAAACTCTTGGATGATTTAAAGGGGAAAAAGGACACATATAAACGTTGGGAACCAATAAACTTGCATTTATGACCCCTGAAAGCCTTCTAAATGACTCAAAATGACAAATTGACTAATATGACTAAGACCAAGGCTAGGATGACATTAAATGACATCAAATAAATTATAATAAACCCCATGAAAAGATATTAGACCCCTTAAAACATATAAAAGTTAAGTTATTACTTATAGGTGCCCTAATTTAACCTATAGGGTCAAATGTGGTCAACACCATCCACCTAGGTTCCAACTTTCCCAAGCTAAGGCATTATGCCAATACCAAGAATAACTTTATTTAACCCTTAAATTTAACACAAACAAATCTAATTCAAAATTTTAGGATTTAGAGGATAATGGATTAGCTCTTTGGATGGCTAAGCAATCCATAGGGCTAAATTTGTATCCCTATAAAAATACAATTCTTTTTCTAATCCTTAAGAACCTATAACTATACATAGAATTTCTTTAAGCAATTGAAAATAATAACATCACCAACCTTCTCAATGCTTCCAAATCAAAGCTCAATGAACCAAGAAACCTTCTATTCCTTGATCTACACTTTCTCTTCTCCTCCTCATGTCCCATTCTTCTCCTCAACTCACATTTTATCCTTATTATCCTTCTCTATCTCTTACCAACTTAATATTTCATGCAACTTCAAAACTCATAATCACCATGCATAATCTGAGTTTATTCATTCCAACAGAGAAAAAAAACATAGTCAACTTCCATTAACTATACCATAAAATCCTTAATTTCTATCTCAAATCTTCCCCCAATTCCTTAATTATTATTTTATTCATTTCAAATATTTTAATGATCAAACTACGTTACATGCCTGAGTACCCCACTCAAAAAGTCCACTTTTTACATTATTCAAAATGATAACTAACACTTTTAATCTTGATGTAGTCTATGCATGTTAATCAAAGACTAGGTTTAGATCATAGGATAATATTTATGATAATTCAATCTCATTAAATACTTTGTAATGATAATAACCTCATGTCTCTTATAATAATATGACTAACTCAAATTCTATTATCTTATTATATCAAAAATGGTAGATCAGACAATTATTTATTCTAATCATAAAAATATAATCATTTGTGTTATTACTAGATTATATAGACTATCTATGTCTTTCATTATCTTAATAACTTAATGAATATATTGATATTCCAAATATCAATGATAAAAATCTAATTTTTTACAACATTGCAAATACATTATAGTTAGTTTATATACAATAGTAACTAGATATTATTCACATAGATTTATGTTACTGTAATCATAAACAAACATGAGTATAGTAACATAATATAATCATATTGTAACATTATGTGCTAAGTCTATGTAAAATATACAAAATACGATCACAAATGATTTATTCCATATATAAGTACTATACTGAACTAACACTCATTAACACGTAAAATATAATATCTAAATGCAAATAACTTAAAAAATGCACTACTCTAATAATCCATACAATGCATATAACATGTATTATCTACGGTAATTTCTGCATGGTTTTTATCCATTCCTCTATCATCCCCCAACATATCCATCTATGTCACCCTCTCTGATGATGCTCTCCCTCTTTCATGCTCTGAAGGATGAAACTCTTCTGCATCCAACTCATGATAAGAAGGTAGTTAGCCTAATACATCATGATATGTACCACAAAAGAATGTTGTAACAATAATTAACATGATCATAATATACATAGTTATTAATATAATCAACTCATAGTAATGAAATCAAAGTAACATAGAAATATCCCATATCATCATATGACTTATAGTTTAGCTAAAAGTAACTAATTAATTTAACAACCATAATGATCTACATATAATTACGTAAATGAGCTTAGTGAGAAATCAGGATGTGACATCATTCTCCCCTAAATATGGACATCATCTTGATGACACTTATTAAAACAATAGTTTTAAATAACAAACATTATTTAGCAAAAACATAACATAGTATGAAACATCAAATAAAGCAAACAAATGTGGAAATACCTAGTAGAACTCATCATAGTCCTTCTAAGTAGAATTATACTCATAATATTGGTTCCACAAGACCTTGTAATATGACACTTATCTATTATGCAAAAAAGTTTGCGAGTGTCAATTACTCTAATTGGTTATACCATGACCACCCTAGGATCCAAAACCTACAAAGCATTCTAATATAATGCATGTGAAGGATCAACTATATACATTTTAGGATAAGATATATAGAAGACATTAAGTAATAGAGCTAGGGCTGGTGGTAATGCAAGCATATGATACAATATTGACCACTTCTAAAACCTCGAAGGGTCCCACATATCTCAGTAAAAGTTTCACTAACTTTCTAAATTTAATCAAGCTCTATTGTGGCTTAACTTACAAGAATACTTTATCACCTATTGGAAAGTACCTAATTATTCTCTTCAGATCATAGCTCTTATACCTATCATTGCCATCAACCAATATTTTCTTGATTTTTTTGACTTGATTTTCAATTTACGAAAGCATCTCAAGTCTAAAGACTACCCTACCTTACAACCTATCCCAACTGGTTGGTGTCATGCACTTTCTTCCATACAATGCTTCAAGCAGTGACATCTTCAAATCAGATCAGTATTAGTTATTATATGTAGATTCAACCAATGGAAGGTATTATTACCACTTATATTATTGATCGATGCAATACATACAAAGAAGATCCTCTAACACCTGATTAACTAATTGAACTTGACCTTCAGTTTGTGGGTGATATGCGGTACTAAATTTTAGTTACATACCAAAAGATGAATTCAAAGTTAACAAAAACCTAGAAATCATCCTCATATCATGATAAAAAATGATCTTATATGGAAATCCATGAAATTGATACACTTCCTTTACAAATCTCTTCTCAAAAGTAGGTGCATGATCTGTCAAATTACCTAGTATAAAACATGGTACCTTGGTTAGTTTGTCAACTACAACCAAGATCATGTCATGTCTATTCCTTCATAATGGTAACCCTTGGAAAAATTCTATAATGATCACCTACCATTTCCATTTTGGTATGTCATGTGGGTACAACAATCTAGCCCTATGCACATTTCAACTTTCACTCACTGACATTCCAAATAATGTGACACAAATTTTGCTACATATTTTTTGATTCCCTTTTAGAAATAAAGTGGTATAAGCTCTACCATAAGCTTGATTACTATTATATGTCCTAAATATGGGGCATTATGTAGTTGATTTAGCACTATGTTCCTCAAATTATCTCGATCTAGAACATACATCCTTCCATTGTAATAAAGATGACCATCATTCTCTAATTTATATCCTTTATACATAGGATTTTAAACATTATTAGACAACACTTTCCTAACCTAATAGTAAAATTCATCTCCTAGAGAGAATTAAATCACTCAATTTTTAAAAGTACTTATGATAGTATCCATAACTACTATGTACCTTCTACAACTTAAGGAATTAGTTACTCTATTATCCTTGCCTTTTATGTAATTGATATCAAATTTATAGTAAAACAAAAAATATAACTAGAATCTCTGATGAGTATTCAAATTTGGTCAGGTGAAAATGTATTTGAGTCCCAAGTTATTAGTTTTGAGCTCAAATAGTTTTCCCAACAAATAATGTCTCCATACATGTAAATTATGAACAATTGTTCCAAGTTCAAGATCATGACGGTCATAGTTCACCTCATAAAGCTTAAAATTCCTTAACTCATAGGCTATGACTGTACCATCTTACATAAGAACTCATCCTAGTCGATACCTAAATGCATCTATGATCACTAAAAATTGACCATTGGGATTATGAACTCTTAACACTGGTGTTGGAGTAAGCCTTATTTTCAATTCTTGAAAAGTTACTTCACACTTAACTGACCAAATAAAACTTTGTTTATTATGCTATAGAGAGTTAATAGGATTAGCTATTTTGGAAAAATTCAAAATGAATATCCTATATAGCCTAAAAATCCCACGAAACTCCTTACCTCATGGAGATTCCTTGGTGTTGACCACTCCATAATAGATATTATCTTAGCTAAATCAACTAAAATGCTATATGTTAAGATAATATGTTCCATATATTCCACTTTCTTTTGAAAAATTACACACTTGGATAATTTGTCATATAACTTGTGCTTCCACAAACATTGTAAAACCAGTTCTAGATATTGAAGATGATCTTCTTAATCATTAAAATATATAATAATTACATCTAAAAAGAACAACACAAGATGAATTAAATAATCATTGAACATGTTATTAATGAGATTCATGAATGTTATAGGTGCATTTGTCAACCCAAATGGTAACACTATAAACTCATAGTTCCCATATCAAGTTCTAAATGTTGTGTTTGGAATATCCTCATCTTTTACCCTTAATTTATGATATCCATATCTAAGATTAATATTATAAAATACCATTTCTCCTTGCATCTGATAAAAAATATCATTTATTAGAGGTAGCAGATACCTATTTTTGATTATCACTTTATTCAACATTCTATAATCAATGTAAAGTCAAAAATTACCATCTTTATTATTGATGAAGATAACTAAATAACCCCATGGTGACACACTTTGTATAATCAAGCCTTTGGAAAATAACTCCTAGAGTTGAGCCTTTAATTTAACCAATTCAGTGGTTATCATTCTATACGATGCCTTAGACTAAGGTTTCAATCCTAGTTTTATATCAATAGAGAAATCAAACTCCCATTTAGGAGGCAATCCTATAAATTCCTCTAGAAACACATCATGAAAATTCATAAGGAAAATATAATATTTAATATATAGTTCCTTAGTTTCCTCCATTTCATTTATCTTGATGATAAATGCTTGGCATCCTTTTCTTGGGGCCTACCTAAGTTGCATTTCAGAAATCTGCCTAAGCTTTAACTCTATTTTTTGCCCTAAATTAGTGTCTCATTTCCAAATTCATATAGACACTCAACCTTCATTAGATATAAGTCGACATTGGATTTATGATTCACAATCTAATTGACTCCAAGGATTACATCATATGACCCTAATGGTGCTACATATAGATCCACAACTATTGTGAATTTGGGAAACCTAATCTTTGCTTCAAATAAACACTTTCCTCTTTAAAATCACTCCCATATCACACCAACCATGCATTTGCCATTACTCCATCTTTTATAAAAAACTTATTTAGAATTTTAGGATCTTTAAAACATTCTATAACCCTTATATCTATCAAAATAGAAATTGGATGTTCAAAAAAATACCTGATAGTTCAATGGGCGAATCTTGGAATTTGACTTGCCAATTATCAATTTCCACATGAATACGTTATTGAAAAGTTTCTTGCTGAGGAGTAGAACCTTTTTACTCAACTTATCTTTGGTACACTCATGTGAAAAATGGTCATCACTACAAATAAAACAACTTTTAGGTGGTCCCTTCCTATCAAAATGTTGGTTTCCCTTAAAACTACCTTTATTCCCAGTTTCTTGTTACATGAACCATTGTTAAATATGCTATTCTAACTCTTGAATTGACTCTTAGAGTCTCCAATCCTTTGCTTCTAGTTCTTATTTTTAAAAGTTGTCTTAAAACTTTTAAAATCTTTCTTAAACTTATCTCTGATTAGAGAAAGAGATTCAACTTTTGTTCCTATTTGAACATCCACATCTCCACCAATCTAGGGTTTTGATCCCATGATGAACTTCCTAATCTTGATCCTTTCATCTACCTAATATTGAGGTACATATTTCAAAATTTTGGTGAGTTATTCCCATTATTTATTCACCAACATGTCTCTTAGATTTAGATTCTAAAAATATGTAAGCTTTTGGTCAAAATATAACTATGGAAGCCACCATGATTAGAAGAGTCATAAATTACTCCCATGTAGTGGTTGTTGAGTTAAGATTCATTTCCAACTTCTTGTTGGCCCACCACATAAATGCTTTTCCAACCAAACAGTAAGCTACCCAAACTACCTTGGTGACCTTAGAGTAGTTTTGAATCTTGAAATACTTCACCATTTTAGTCAACCATGTTTTAGCTCTATATCCCATAATAGTTCTATCAAACTTACATAGATTCACCTTTTTCATATCCCTTACCAATTCTACAGCTACACATGCTCTCGCATCTTGAGGTACTTCCTTGTGTCTCTAATATTGAGGGATTTATTACTCAGAAGGATGATCTTTAGGGTCATCTTGATTGGATTCCTCCTCATGTCAATGAGTTTCATATTCCAAGGCTATAATTTTGTCCATAGTCTCATTCATGGCTACAAGAATTTGATCCAACTTTGTTTCTTACTCAACAAAAAATTGGTTAGGATCAAATAGAGGGTTAATGACCTTGAAATTTGAAGGACCCTCATCTGATGCTCTTAATCAAACCATTCTTATTTATAATAATATAAGAATACAAAAATGTTAGAAGACTCATTAAGTCCTAGAATTCAAGCCATAGCTCTAATTCCACAATGTAACATCCCCATTGGTATTTACTAGAATAACATAATATTTTTAAAAAATTATATTCCACATATTCCTTCACTAGATTACATCACAAGAATATAATTAGTGAAATTATCCATACTATGTATGTTAAAACATAAAATAAATAGGTAACATTTAATAGTTACTAATCACTAGCATAACATATAAAAAAACATAACTGCATAAAGAAAGTAATTACATAAAATCTAGCCATAGATAGTACAAAAATATAACGACTACTTAAAATGTATGAGTAAAGAATTACATTTCCAACTGACATTATGACTCAATAATAAATGCAATATTAGATACAAGTCTCTATGAATCATGAGTCTCATGAACTCTAGTATCTTTGATAATATCAAGTGTAGTCTCCAATAAGTACTACTATGGGGAGGGAGAGCATCATTAAAGTTATTTTACACACAACCACAAACCATCAATCCCATGCACAATCCCACAAATAGGTAATTTCCCTCCCTTCACGGATGGGTAGATAGTGATGGTGCAAGAATCTAGAGAGACAAGATAGTACTTGTGTATTGTAAGATTTTTAATACATGATGTGTACCCTAAGAAAATATGTTCTAACATGATATCTCATAGATGTGTAAATCATACATATGAAATGATAATGTCTAACTAAACATTACTTTGGCCAAAGTTTTCAAATAATTATTGATCTATAGGATCAATCAAATTCATACACACCACTTGATTACATTACCTTCATTTGACATTGGTGATGCTAAGTAAGCTAGTGAAGTTCATCTCACTACTTATTTGGTACCAACAATGTGAGATTTGGTTTACAATATTTTAACCAATAGATTCATATAGATTATTTCTACTAGTAGGTATAAAACATGCTACAATACATGAATAATATTTATGCACACATGTAGATTGTCAAATGTATAAATGAATCTTTTGTCCATTATTTATTATATAAAAAATAGTCACAAGTACAATTATAATACCAAAAAATTACAATATATACTTAGACTGCATGATCTAATTTATTTAAGTAAATTTAAATGTATTACTACCAAACATGTCATAGTATATCATACATTTTATTTAATTACAAACAATATTCATAATTATTTAAAAGATGGTTTAACTCATAAACCAAAAGCTTATTCTTTCATTTACAAAAACTACTTTTATTCAAGGAGGGTTAATGCATATAACTATAGTGTCCTATGCCTTAGGAATTTGTGACAAGATTTTACTAGTCAGAAGCTTTAATTATAGGCATGCATCCTAATGTATAAACATAGTCTATATATGTATATGAGAATGTAAGTTATATTATAGATATATTACATATATTTATGCACCATATATAATATATATCCCATAATATATATATTTTAAGACTTAATTTCTATTCTTCCATACTAAGTATTTTCTTATTTTCTTATATAAACCTATATGATTCTAAAAACTATTTTTATTTTCATAAAAAAGTAACAATATCCATATAGTGTTTTTAACATTTCCAAAACCCTCTTTTACCCCAAAATACATCCTTAAATTGTATAAGAATTATTGGATATAAAGTATATAAATATTGACCAAACAAACCTAGACTTAGCCTTGGTTCAACCATTAAAAATTTATACTCATTCTGAGTTCCAATCATGTATCCACAAAAAATGTCATCATATAAAAAATTCACATCCCTTGTCTTAGTTGACTTTCAAATAATATATATAAGATTTAAAGACTCCAATGTTTTATAAGTTTTAAAATGGAGCTTGAACCTATATCCTTTCTCATTACAACTTAAATGCATATATAGTCCTCAAACATATGATAATTATTTTGAAAGACAAATAAACATACAATTTACATATCCTTACTATCAATTAACACACAGTTGATACATCCTTATTTTTTTATTAAGAATTAATACTCTATTCCTTCATATATATACATAATTTGTAAACATATTACATAGTTCATTTACTTATGTGTTCTCAGTGTTCAATATATATATATATTACCCTAATTATTTGATATATATATATATATATACACATGATATCATGTAATAATATACACACACTCTATCCATATGTGTGTGTACCCTATTTGCATTTCAAAAATACACACACGCAGAGATCTAGATTTGAAAGGCAAGAACACAGATAATATACAGCTATATACTTAGTTCTTTTAAATTATAAACATACAATTAGAACATATATGTTTGTTTGTTGTTTCAAATAACAAATAACATATTCAACATTTATGTATTTTAACCTAATCAAATTTATTTCAATTTGATAACACAGAAATCCTTTACAAAACATACATATATTCTCATTATTTTGAATGATAAATACACCTTGTGTATATATACATGATAAACCCAAATCGACTACCAACCTATATATCTTCATACCATCTCAAATCAACAATATAAACATTTTATTTAAAGAAAGACTCATTCAAACTTTTATTTGACTTTGTAAATATTTTTATCAAGGATAAATAAAAGATTTTCGTATTATATATGCATACTCAGTATTGTGATTACCTACTTGATTATGTGTATATAATAAGTTTATATAATAAAAAAATCTCATTCTTTGTCTAAATATCAAACCATCCATCCAAGTTACAATTTTCCTAAGCTAAGGCATTATGCCATTACCAAGAATAACTACATTTAACCCTTTAGTTTAACACATAAAAAAATCTAATTCAAAATATTACGATTTATAAGATAATGTATTAACTCTATGGATGGTTGATCCATCCACATGGCTAAGCTTGTATCCCTTTAAAAATACAATTCTTTTAAAAAACCCTAGGAACCCATAATTACAAACTAAATTTCTTTAAGCAATTGAAAATAATGACATCACCAACCTTCTCAATACTTTCAAATAAAAACTCAATGAACCTAAAAACCTTCTCTTCCTTGCTCTGTACTTTCTCTTCTCCTCCTAACGTCCCATTCTTCTCCTCAACTCACCTCTTATCCTTATTTTTCTTGTCTATATCTTACCAACTCAAACTTGCATGAAACTTTAAAACTCATAGTCACCATTCATAATCTAAATTTATTAATTCTAATAGAGACTAAAAACATAGTTAACTTACATTAACTGTACTAGAAAAGCCCTAATTTATATGTAAAATATTCCCCTAATTCCATAATTATTATTTTAATCATTTCAAATCTTTACATGATCAAACTAAGTTACATTCCTAAGTACTTGACTCAAAAATTACACTTTTAACATTATTCAAAATGATAAATAGTACTTTTAATTTCAATGTAGTCTATACATGTTAATAAAAGACTAGGTTTAGATCATAGGATAGTGTTTAGGATGATTCAATCTCCTTTAATACTTAGTAAAGATAATAACCTTATGTCTCTTATAATAATATGACTAACACAAAGTTTATTATCTTATTATATCAAAAATGGTAGATGGGAAAATTATTTATTCCAATCATAAAAATATAATCATTTGTGTTATTAATAGATTATACAGACTATGTATGTCTTTCATTACGTTAATAACTTAAGGCATATATTGATATTCTAAATATCAATGATAAAAAGATAATGTTTTAAAACATTGTAAAGACATTATAGTTTGTCATATACAATAGTAACTAGATGTATTTCACACAAATTTATGTTACCATAATCATAAAATAACATGACTATAGTAGCATAACATAATCATACTGCAACATTATGCACTAAGTCTACATAAAATATCTGTAAAGCAATCATACATTATTTATTCCATATATAAGTACTATACTAAACTAACACCCACTAACACACAAACTATAATATCTAAATGAATATAACTTCAAAATTCTACTACTTTAATAATCCACACAATGCATATAAGATGTATTATCTAAGGTGGTGTGTGTATGGTTTTTAGCCATTCCTATATCATCTCCCAACATTTCCATCTACGTCACCTTATTCGATGATGCTCTCCCTCCATCATGCTCTGACATATGAAACTCTCTTGTATCTAACTCATGATAAAAAGGTAGTTAGCCTAATACATCATGATATACACCATAAAATAATATTTTAACAATAATTAACATGATCATAATGTAAATAATTTATAATACAATCAAATCATAGTAATGAAATCAAAGTAACATACAACTGTCCCATAACAACATATGACTTATAGTTTATTTAAAATTAAGTAACTAGTTTAACAACCACAATAATCCATGGATAATTTGGTAAATCAACTTAGTAAGAAACTGGGACATGAAAAAATAAACACTAATTACTTAAAAATTTAGCTTCTCTTAGCTTGAAGAATATATAATTCTTTACTAACAGTGCCAACCGCATGAAGTTGGAAGCTTATCTAGCACCACTAACATAAATTTTTTTATCAATAAGTAATTAAAAAATAAATTCATGTGTACTACCTAGAAAATAAAAAACATCTAGTATATTTTATTACATATACATTTGAAAATTAAACATACCTAGGTATTTAAATCTAATGAACCACTAGGATTTGCTCTAACCTTGATAGTATAAAGAATAAATTAATGGTCTGACTCCCAAAATTTACATAGTTTCATGTTTATTGGCCTCCTATGATATTTTTGTAATTGAATATTCATTGTAAAAATCAAATTTTAATAGTGAAATATCTTCATGTGAATTTGAAACTCTTCAAACAACCATTGATCTGAATTTTTTATAGGATATCATCTAAACCAAGTTCTAATGACTACCACTGACCTAGTGGGATAATCAATGTTTTCTCCATCTATAACTAAGGAAGTCAATTTTTCCATTATCTTCACACAATAAAACAAATATTAATCTATTCCCTCTTCATTGTGCTCATCTACAATAACTACAAAAACATGCCTTGTATCACAAAAAAACATTTTTAGTGACATTATGAAGATATATAATGAGAATAAATTATACATAATGAAAAATATTCTACTTGGCTACACTAGATCATATACATGGTTAAAGTTATTTGATAATGTCATATCTCTAAATTGAAATGCTATTGGATCCTAATATGTGCTAATTAGAATAAAAGGTTTGAAATTCCAATCATCCACCCACTCTTGTGACTCACACTCATTCCAAATAGAGTCCACATATGCAAAATAGAAACATGCCAAGTGTCTTGTATAAACTATCCAAGAACTTGAATTTGAGCTATAAAATGATTCTAGCTAACTTAAACCTATTAGAGTCATACGATCCTCATACGTTGCCAAGTTTTCTTCCTCCATTAACCAATAATGTCTAATAATAATAGAATGTAGTTGATGACCATGACACATATTCTCATTATAACATTCAACCATAGTTTTTACATTTGTCAAACCATAACCCTCTTCAAATTTTAACTTCTCCCTTGAAATGGATATTTTTTACACATTCTCTAGCACCATGATGCTCCCTTTTTCCATGGCCAGCCTCAATGAAACTGCAAATGTGTTATACACCATGGTAATGTGCATTTTGATGAACCAATAAAATATCTATGCATTTTTGAATTGTGATGTGAAATTGTATGACCAAATTTGATGTTGATTTAAAGTAATGTTCCTCTGATTCAACTATTCATAGAACTTATGAAAATAACCTTGCACTTATTTTGAATAATATGATCAATCATTGCTGATATGAAAATGGTACTCGTTTAATATTTTTCATTCCTGTTTTGTATTATTAGGTTCATGCATGAATTCTATATGCACAAATATGAAAAATTGTGAAGAGTTGTAATAATATGATTTAAATTTCATTTTTGGTTTGTGTAATCACCTAAAAGTGGTATTTGGATGCTAAAAGTGTTGTTTGAGTTAGCCTATACCTAACTTAGCCCTAGACCAATCCTAAAGCCTTTACCACACTTTTTAAACCATCATGTAGACCACAAACATATTTTATAAACCCAAACACAATCTTAGAACATCATTCCTAGATCCCAACCTAATGTGCCCAATAGTTTTCCAGGTGGACATTAGAGACACACTGAGGACACTACACCCACATGATACTAATGCCTCCAATTGGGTACTAGTATCCA
The DNA here is from genome assembly GCA_037957365.1 of Torreya grandis. Lineage (NCBI taxonomy): Eukaryota > Viridiplantae > Streptophyta > Pinopsida > Cupressales > Taxaceae > Torreya > Torreya grandis. The sequence continues at coordinate 684,668 of JARHVA010005583.1, forward strand.
TTACCCAAAATCTCATGAACAAACACTTTTACAAATGTGTGCCCCTCCTAAGGTTGGCCTAAGTACATTTTTTAATCCACACAAGCTATACATCTCTATAAATTTGATACTATTTAACCTCTATTCACTAGATGGAAAATATATGCAAAAGCCTATCCAAATAAGAAACAAGTTGAGAAAAATTAAGCTGTTTGATCCCTATTCTTCCATACTTCTACATACTAACATCTAAAAATCTCAAGCACATTCAAGGCATGCAAGTCCACTCTCATTCTAGCATTCACTTGTACTTGCACCAAGAACTAGGTGGGAGAACTACATTGGGTTTGATCCCTCTTCAACATATTGGTATATAGGCAAATCTCTTCATAGTAGGGCATTAAGGATGTATATCCTATCATAATAATGAATAAATATTAATTTATATATCCATACTTGCAAATATGATTAGGTTTTGCACACTAAATCAAGTTTTTTAGGAAAATCACAAAGTTATAGATTTCATGCATGCAAGAACAAGACTTAGAAACATTAGTTCATGTGCTCCTAAAAAATAGGAACATCCCTATAAAGAGGACACTAGTGTCACTTTTAGGATACTATAGTAGTATGACATTAATATCTAGGTGGGGCACTACTGTCCAGTGAGTAAATAGGTCTCAGGATGCTATTGATGACACTTAGACCTATCCAAACCCTAGATCATCTATGGCAATCACTTTGTAGATAAGTCTATATTCATGCATATTTATTACTATTTTTATAAACTCAAATAAATTCAAAGTCCATAATAAATAAGTGTTTAATTATTAAATATTATTTGACTAATTTAGATAACTTATCCCTTTAATCTAACTTAGGATTTGCATCGCCAAAACTGTAAAAGGTTAAATTAGTTTGAATGTGTATTTTTTAGAAAAGTAAATTACTAAAACATTCAAAACAAGTGGGAATGTATCCTTAATTATATTGAAATGTTCATCTAACTATCTATCCCTGTGTGTGTGCCTTTCATACTCATAAACAATTTTCTACTTAAATTTGACCAAAAAATCAAAAACAAATATCTCTTCTATAACAAGCTCACCCCTTTTAGATTTTTTGCCATCTTTTACTTGATAAATCATTGATTTATATCTTCTTAAACCAAATAATTTTTGTCTAATTTCACTTGTACTCTTCTCATGGATACATTGTTTTAATCTTGTAAATCCATCACCAATGCTTCAATTTCCATATAAACATGATTTCTTATAAAATAATTGTCCATCTAGTCTTTTGCAAAAAATAGTTGGAATAAATTCCCTAGCTGATTTTCATGGAAATTAAATGACACACTCCTATAAAATGTTGTTAGTAGGCAAAGTACAATGGATATGGAGAAAAAAATCATAGTGCAATAAAAATTCAACATTTTGCTTACAACAAAAAATGGTGCCTATGTGATTTATTTTTATATAAAAAGGTTTGGCCATCATAAAATATATTCAAGAAATATAAATTTATGGATGTTTTTCAAAGAACTTAAATTAAAATTGTGTTTGAGGCATGTCTAAGAAATGTTTTAGATGTAGTTCATAGTTACGAGAACCAACTCTTCTTTTCACTACATCTCTTGTTAGGTAAAAATCTTGTATTGTCTTTCCAAAATTGAGCATGTAACTCTTTGAAAGCATTGACTATAGCCATATCCTTTCATTAAAATATAAAATAGAATTCACATAGCTCATTGGTATTAGTTTCATTAAGTATTTCATGTATTTAAGTTATTTTCATTTTTTTTTAATTTATATTAAGTGTTTGGATTCTTTTTGAAAGCATTCATTTTTCCTATTTGACCACTTACTGCTTAAGTTTTAAGTATATGTCAGACAACATTACAATATTGGTTACATGATTTTGGGCCTACAGTATGATATGCATCATGTATATCTAAAAAAAAATCATTATTTTCATCATACATGTTAGATGTTCCTAGTCCTAATGTGTACATTATAGGTCTCATCTTAATCAATTTTATCAATGAAACAAATAATTAACTTACTTAACTATCCTAATCTAATTTATGAAAGAAACTATTCTAAATATTTTGAGCCAATCTTGTTGAATGGTGATTAGATATTTTGTTATGCATTGGTTCTAAAATATTTTTATCAAATTTAATTAAGTACTTGTCTTTTCTACACATAATTTTTGGATGTGCTATTAATGGTGGAATTTGTTGAGAGGGTGTTTTAAAATCATTATTAATTTCATTATTTAGAGGTGGGATGAAATTTTATCCATTATTTATTTCTTTATTATATGTTTCCATGAAATTTTATTGATTTTCAATTTCATCATTATTTGTTTCCATCAAATTTTCTTCATTCATGGGGTTAAATCATCATTCATAGACTCATCATCAATAAAATAAAAAACTTGGAACTTTGAATGTAAACTTCCAAAATTATCTAATTCATTATTATTTATTTCATTATGGTCAATTTAATAATTATTCAATTCACTATGGTCCATTTAATCATTGTTTAATTCATTATTGTCAAATGGCTCATTGTCTATGGCATTTGGCTCATCAGGATTAGGATTTATACCTTATCTCAAACATTTTTTTTTCACTCGTATTATTTGTTTGTCTCTCAACTCTTCTAATTTCTCTAGTGTTTTATTCTTCAACATCTTCCTCTTCCTTAAACATGATCAGTCACCCATTAAGGATAATTGATAGATTTTCAAATGTGGGGTCAAAAGAATTACACGGGTCTCATAAGTCCTACAGAAGTATGCAAATAATGTTTATAGGGATAATTTTTTTGATTTAGGTTAAAAATAGTCATTAAAAACAAAGTTTTATCATTATCAAGAATAACTTATCATGTTATGCAATAACACAATCATGTTATAGAATAATGTGATCACATTATTCTTAATATAGATTAGGGATTAGGGCATTAGTACATAAGATTTATGGATTAGGGATTATTGAATTAGGACATAGGGATTACAATTTATGTTTTAGGTTTTAGTGATTAGGGCATATGGTTGAGGTTTAAGGGTGTATATAAGGTTTAATCACTTTATGACATGTGAACCTAATTCTTACAATAATGGATGTTAATTAGGGATAAATTGATTTGTAAATAGGGAACTTATGGTTTAAAATTTAGGGAATAGTGTTTAGGTTTTATGGTTTAGGGCTTAACATTTAATGTATATATGTTTTAGGGTATAAATAGGGTCCACTATGGTTTTAGGATCAATTAGCTCCCATATCATCATAGATTGAGCCAATAAGTCAATTAGGACAATGAGCAATATGATTTTGGCCAAATTAAGTAATGTACATACCTAATTATTACTCTAAATGATATTAATTAGCATTAAATTAATTGGTTTAGGGTTTTAAATATAGGGTATAGGTTTTATGGTTTAGGGATTTAGGTTTAAGACCTATAAGGTTTAATATCTAGGGTACACATAGTCTAATCACAAAGATAATTGAGGACAATTAGAATCACTCAGACTTATTTGTGACTATAGAATGTGTTTCTAGATTGTCATTATACCCAATGTCATCATGTAGATTGAGTGAATTAGTCAAATGGGTTAAATGGTCATGTGATTTAGGCTAAATTGATTCCTACAAACTTAATTCTTAGTCTAAATGATGTTAATTTGGGCTAAAATGATTGGTTCAAGGTTTAAAGAGTTTCTATTTATGGTTTAGAGTTTGAGGCTTAGGGTATAGTTTTTAGGGTATATTAGGTATAATTGTGAACATAATTAGGGTAAATTTGATCTCTATGAACCTAAATATGTGAGTAAAGAATATGATTTTGGGGTCAATTAGCCCCCACATCATCATAGATTGAGCCAATTAAGTCAACTACAGTAACGAGTGATGAAATTTTAACCAATTTGATCCCTATGAACCTAATTCTTACTATAAAGGATGTTAATTAGGGCTAAATTGATTGGTTTAGGGTCTATAATTTAAAGGGTTAGGGGTTTATGGTTTAAGGTAAATAGTACAGGGTTTAGGGTTTAAGGTATAGGATATAGGCTTAAATTGATAAGGTTATTGAATAAAATTTCAGCTTCTTGAACTTATTTGTGATAACTTCCTTTATGTTTGTAGTTTTGATAAAAGTAGGGTCATTTAAGCCGTACATGTTGTATACATTATACAATAAATTGAGCCATAAATTTGGTTTAGGATCTTAATTTTGCCTCAATCATGTCCCTAATTTCACAAATTAATTAATTATACCAATTCATGATAGAATCAAACTTAATTTTACCCCAAATTATATCTTGCTCTTGAAGGGGTTCAAATTGGCCTCAAATGCATCCTCAATTAAATCAATAAACTATTTGGTTAATTATATATGACATGGCATTATTATTAATTTCATTCCAAATCACATCATATACAATTTAAAATAGGTTCATGTGGCTCATTTTGACCCTAATTAGTGATTAGGGATTAGGGTATTATTTCAAAGGGTTTAGGGTTTAGGGATTAGGGAATTTTGTATAAGGCTTAAAATTTATGTTTTAGGGTTTAGGGTTTAGGGATAAGGTTTATGTTTAATGGTGAATATAAGGTCTAATCAGTCTATGGCATCTGAAACAATTTATTAGTACGAAGGATTTTAAATGGGGCTAAATCAATTGGTAAATGAGGAACATATGGTTTACAATTTAGGGTATAGTGTTTAGGGTTTATGGGTTATGGATTAGGGTTTAATGTATCTATAGATTAGGGTGTACATAAGGTCCACTATGTTTTTGGGCTCAATTATCTTCCACGTCATCATAGATTGAGCTAATGAGTCAATTGGGATAATGAGTAATGCAAGTTGGGCCAAATTAAGTAGTGAATATACCTAATTATTACTATAAATGATGTTAATTAGTGCTAAAACAATTGGTTTAGTGTTTAAAATATAGTTTATAGTGTTTATGTTTTATATATTTAGGTTTAAGACCTATAAGGTTTAGGGTTTAGGGTACACAAGGTTCAATCATAAATATAATTGAGGATAATTTGAATCAATTGGACCTATTTGTGACTATAAAATGCATTTTTGGATTGTCATTATAACCCATGTCATCATGAAAATTGTGTGAATTAGTCAAAAGGGGAAATAATTCATGTGATTTAGGCCACATTGAGCCCTATGAACGTAATTATTGGTGTAATTGATTTTAATTTAGGCTAAAATGATTGGTTCAAGGTTTAAAGAGTTTATATTTATGGTTTAGAGTTTAGGTATTATGAAATTAAGGGATTAGGGATTTGGGTGTAGGTTTTAGGGTATATAATGTACAATTTTGAAGGTAATTGGGGAAAATTTTAACTCCTTGAACCTAGATCTATGAGTAAAGAATGTGATTTTGGGCTCAATTAGCCTCCACACCATCACAAATTGAGCCAATTAAGTTAATTGCAATAATAAGTGATGTAATTTTGACCATGTTGATCCCTATGAAACTAATTATTATTATATAAATGATGTTAATTTGGGATAAATTGATTGATTTGGGGCTTAAGGTCTATAATTTAAAGGGTTTGGGGTTTAGGGTTTATAGCTTAGGGTTTAAGATAAATAGTACATGGTTTAGGGTTTAAGGTACATGGTTTATGGTTATAGGTAAATGGTTTAGGGTTTAAGATATCAGATATAAAGTCTAATCACTAAGGTAATTGAAGAAAATTTGAGCTACTTATTAATTTATTTGTGAAAAATGACTTCATGCTTAATTTTTTGATAAAATTAGGGTCAGTTAAGCTAAACATGTTACACACATTATATAATATATTGAGCCATAAATTTGGTTTAGGAGCTCAATTTTACCTAAATCATGCCCCTAATTTCATAAATAAACTAATTGGATAAATTCATGATAGAATTAGACTTAATTTTTCCCAAATCATATCTTGATCTTGAAGGGGTTCAAATTGGCCTCAAATGCCTTCATTAAATGAATAAAATCTTTGCTTAATTATATATGACATGAAATAAGGGTTAATTTCACTCCAAATCACATCATATACAATTTAAAATAGGTTAATGTGGTTCATTTTGATCCTAATTACCTCCACAATTGAAATAATTGATATTTGCATTCATTAACTGATGAGATTTAAGTTTATTGAGCTCAAAACCACATTCTATAAATGTAAAACTTGTATAAAGAAATACTGTTTCTTTGATTTAATCAAGATGATGAAATTGAAGTTGATCAACCCCTAAGTAACATTTTATAATCATACAATTAGGTTAAAGGGGCTTGAAATAACCCCACTTTACTTTAGATGCACAATTTGATTGGTACTCCAAAGGCTAAGTTTTAGCCATAGGTTTAAAAAATGCATTTTATGACATCTTGTGATAAAATCAGTTATATCATAAAATTTATAATGAGTTACACCTTACACCCAAGTAATTATAAGTAGTCAAGTCAACATATTAAAATGTTTATAAATTTTTTGAAGTCTAATGTGATACAATGACGCCTTAATTCACTATCCAAGGTTATGGAGCTTTCCCATATCAAATAAAATAAAACCACTAATAGGGATCTCAATAATTGATAAAAACATATATAAAATTTAAGCTCAAGAACAAATTTATGTATTTGGTTGTAATGAAGATATAATGTGATCATGTTATTAATTTGATTGTATTAGTGACTAACTTGATCACATTAATAACATAATCAAATTATTAATGCAATCACACTATTTGAATTTGATTTCAAAAACAAAGCCTTTTGGCTCAAGAATGGCTTGGATTCTCAAGCCAAAGGTTTGGACCTATCAATCTACACTTGAGTCTGATAGTGTTGATAAAAAAAACACAATTTAACTTTGATTTCCATATACACTACAAATTTCAATGTTAAAATTCAAAAAATCAATACAATCATAAGGAGCACACTCTCCTCTTTTCAAAAATATGATTTTTATAATTTTTGGACAAATTTAAGGTTTTAAATTATGTATAATTCTAACTATACATGCCACAAAAATACATGCCTATACATGTTCATATAAATTATCTTTCATTGATCTAATTTAAAAACAAGTTATATGGTCACAAACTAGGCCTAGTTATACACACATTCTAAAGAAATTGGTTGAATTTTTTTTGAGGAAGTTAGGCATGCCGCATGGCTGACTATACATTTTTTTGTCAGTTTTCAGTATCTATTTACTTAAAAAATTCATAAAAAAAGTATTAATTTAAAAAATATTAAAAAATATCAGTAAAAAACTATAAGATCTTATATAAATTTTAACCAAAGGGTTTCAAAAAATATTAAACACTTATAAAAAAAATGGTGCACTACACGACCATATATCTACTCTATTTTCTTAAATAATTGAGTTCCTCTTCAAAATTTAGATGTTTGAATAGTTATACTTAACCATTTTTAACAAAAAATAGTGTTTTGGAAACTAAACTCAAAATGATACATTTCATGTTCTTACAACATCTTCAAATTTGGAGTGTATAGTCATATTATCCATAAAAATTCATATTTCTAAAATTTCAAGAAAATCATGTCCACGGGTAGGCCTCTTTTTGTTCCCCAATTTTGTGAACTTAGTCATCTACTCATATAAACATATATGGTTGGAGGGAAAGATATAAGATAATAATATAAAAAATTATAATGTAGTGAAGTTGGAGACTTAGGTAATCATGTAAATTGTTTCCTTAGTACAATGGATAAGACAAACTGATTAGGTTGCTATGACATTACATTAATAGTTTTAGTTGTTTCATTTTTAGGTCTTGTAGGTTTTATTTTTATAGATTG
>JARHVA010005583.1:702500-730000 GCA_037957365.1 Torreya grandis
TCTTATGGAGGATTGACTACTCAGAAAGATAGAAAAGCTGAAACTAATAAAGATGTTGTAAAGAGTAATCAAATGACCCTTCGACTCTTTTTGAGAAATAAGAAATGAATATTATATTCTAGAAAATAATGGGTTTGAATAACCCTAAGAAATAGATATTGGTAAGAAACATGGTCTATAATCATAAACCTAACATCTTAATTCTCTAGGAAACCAAAATCCCTGAGGTTTTTTTTTTGAAGAATAAAGCTAATATCTAGGATAAAGCTCTATATAGTAGTAGAAGTTTTAGAGGTTCCTCCGGTGGGATGGTAGTTTTCTAGGATCCCCTTGTATTGGATGAAATGGTTCTATTAGAATTTGAATCACATATTATAGTATTTTTTTAAATACATTCATAGTAAAGTGCATTGGGTTTTAACAAATTTCTTTTCTCCCAACTCCAAGAATGATAGAATAAAACTCTAGATAGATTTAATTAAGATTAGGAAATGTTTCAAAGATAATAACTAGATGATGGAAGATGATTTTAATTCTCCTTTTTCCCCGAAGAAAAAAAAGGGAAACCTTCACTCTAAATGATAATATGATGGATTTTAGTGACTTTATTACTGAGGCATTCTCATTGATGTTAATTTGAAAGGAAACCCCTTCACCTAGTCTAATAGGAGATTGGGAAAAAACTCATTCAAGTTAGGCTTGATAGGTTTTTAGTCTTAATGTTGTGGGATTTACATTTTAACAACTTAAATTCCCTCTGTAGGATTAGATCTAATCATAATCCCTTGATTTTCACCATTGATAAGATATTTAAATTCAAAAGTACCCCTTTTAGATTGGAGAAAATGTGGATATCCAATTTGAATTTGTCCATTTCACTAAAGTAATGGTGGAATTTTCTTATGCAAGACTCAATTATGTATATCCTATCTATGAAACTCAAATATGTCAAGTATAAACTTAAGATCTACAAAATGTAAGTTTTTGGGAATATTTTTACCTAAAAGTTCAAAATAGAGGAGGAACTATGTAGAATCAAGGAGGATATTTAATTATTTTGGGTCCATTCCTTTGCATGGTAAAGAAACTAAACTCTTAAGTTTATTTCATAATCTAGAAGCTAAGGAAGAAATCTTCTTGCATAAAAAATCAAGAAAAACTTGGCTCAAAGAAGGTGATAGGAGTACAAAGTATTTTCATCTCTCAGCCTCGAGAAATCACCATCATAAATTAATTTTATAAATCGATGGGAAAGATGGGACTTTTTACAAATATGAAAAAGATATTGAACTACACATAACTAACTTCTATAAAACTCTTTTGGCTCATGTTCCCTCTCAGGATGTTCAGCTATAATAATAAGTGCTTAATCTCATCTAGGGAGTTATATCCCATGAAGACAATGCTTTCATACTATCTCCACATTATAATGAAGACATTGGATACATCTATTCTCTTTGTAAGGTGATAAGGCCCTTAGTTTCGATATATTCCCCCATTTTTTATTCTATTTTTTTCAAACATTATTCAGAATGAAGTTTGCTTGGTTGTCTCTTAATTCTTCAATGCTAGAATTATGATTTAGGAATTCAACAACACTTTTTAGTTTTAATCCCTAAGAAGCATGGGGAAAACTAGTTGAAGGATTTTAGACCCATCAACTTATGTTCCACTTTCTATAAGATTTGCACTAAAGGTTTGGATTTAAGATTTCAAATGATACTTGACAAGTTGATTTTATTTTTAGTAGGCAGATCCCATATGGTATTATTATAACCCATGAAACTATACATTTAGTTTCCAATTCCTCTTAACATGGTATGTTCTTCAAATTAGATATGAATAAAGCTTATGATATGATTTCATGGCACTTCCTAGATAGAGTTCTTAAAAAAATTAGGTTTAATTAGGTTTTTAGAAATGTAATCACTTCTTATATATCTATCCCCATGTTCTTAATCATTATCAATGGGGTTCCCAAATGTTTTTTTCTAGTGGGTAGAGGTCTCAGACAAGGTGATCCTCTTTCACCTTATTTGTTTATCTTAATGGAAGAAAATCTAAGTAGAATCATTGACATTTCCAATTCTTTCAAGGTCATCAAGGGAATTAAAGTAGCTCCTAACACTATATCTATTACCCACCAATAATTTGTAGATGACACTTTGATGATGGAAGAAGCCTCAATTTCTGAAGCGAAATGTTTTAGGAAAATTAATGAAATTTATGAGGTAGTGTCTAGTCAAAGTGTCAAGTTCCTCAAAATATTATTTTTTTTTATCAATATTCCACCATCACTACAAGGTAAGATTTAAAGGATCATTGACTTTTTAATAAATAGTCTTCCTTCCTCTTACCTAGGTATTCCTCCTTTTTATAGTAAAATGAAATTGGATTTTTGGAATGCTCTCATAGACATAATTTAGAAGAAACTATCTAGATGGAAAGGGAATTAGCTCTCCCAATCCTAAAAGTTGTAAGTACTCAAGAGATCATTGAAAAGCATCCCAGTTTACTTCATGTCTTTTTTTTATCCTGGGAGAAGTGGTGGAATAAATTGAGAAAATGTAAAAGAAATTTCTCTAGAAGGGAATGGAAGATAGATTCAAATTCCCTCTTTTATCCTAAAAATAAGCCTACTTACCTTTAGGTAAAGGAGGATTAGGTCTCAGGAGGGTGAGGTATATGAATTAAGCTCTGTTAGTTAAGTGAAGATGGAGTGTGTTTGTTGTCCCACTTTTTTTATAAGTAGTGTTACCATGCCAACATGTCAAATCTAGGCACGAGGCAATCATGTGTAATGATTACTTAAATTTTGTCTTTTTTGTACCAACTAGAGGAATCCCATGAATCTTTCACTAGTTGGCCAAGTAGTTACTTCTCACCCAAATTTTGGATTTATGACTCTCGTGTAAAATCATGGTGGTAGAGTCATGGAGCCGATAGAATGATCAACCCCAATGACACCTCAACACTTGATGTGTGCCTATCTAGCCTGGCTTAAATTCCTCCAAAGGTTATATAGAAAACTTCAATCATGAGAGGAAAGGGAGAGAATGCAGCATAATGAATCTCCACATAAATGTATTTAGATTAAAAACTAGGATAGTTTATGCTTCTACTGGTAGAACTAGCCTTGTATAGTCTGAGCTTACCTATGAGTTCTTGGACATGAAGGTTATCACATCAAACATAGGCTTAGATTGATATTGTAAACTATCAATTTGAAATATGAATGAAATCAATCACTTGAAGGATATATGTGTTAATTACTTTCTCTGAGTATAATATTTAAGATTTAAATATGGTTGTGATCTATATGTTCTTTACTAGTATTAGTGGTAATTAGATGAATCACTTGAAGATCTATGAAGCCAATTGTAATGACCATCATGATGCATAATAACCCACTACTAGGAATAACCCAACTTGCACTAAAAGCTAAGTGAACCCAATACTTTCAAGATAAATAAGCCATGTAGCTCAAGTAAAGATGAGAATGTTATCTAGAAACGTTGACCCAGTTAACACCTAGATCAACTGCTAGATTAGATGTGCACCACTATGGCAAAGAACCAGACCATAACTTCATCTAGCACTTGTTAACTTGACCATTAAATAACTTTACACTGATGAACCCCCATGACATGCCCCATTAACCAAACCAAAGTTGAACCATGTTTTAACTAGCCCAATATAAACCCCAGTCCTTTCATTTATGCACTTCAGGTGAGCGCTCAAGGTTTGTGCCTTGGATGAATTGGATGCCAATGAAAATATGTGCTAAATGTTGTGCCTAACATACTACTAAACCTTGCAACTAGTTACCTTAAATCACTGAAGTAGCAGGGTGAATTACTAAGAATAATGGGCACTAATCTAAGAGACTAACTCTATTGTTTTTATCCCATACAAAAACTTTAGTCTACCCCAAACTAGTCAATTAGCCTTCTATGCATGCAAAACTTTGACACATATTTTTCTAGTCTTACTTAGAATGTCTCAAAGACTTGGAGTACATTCTTTAGTTCCTTAATGGCACCATCTATCAAGGTGGATGATACCTCAAGAGTGAGCACATCTATGCCTTCTAGTTCCCTCCTAAAGGCCTCAAGACTTTCTTTGGAACTTTTGATTGCACCTTACAAAATCTCACCTTGCTCACTCACCCTTATTTAGAAGGCATAGAAGATAGCCTCCAATCCTTGCTCTTGTGTCTTGAACTAAGAGCTTATGGTATTTTCTTATGTCATAATTTATGGGTGCTCACTTTTGTTGACCACTAAGGTCTGCTTGGCTAAGGTCTCTTTTTCATCCTTTGTTTTCTTTAGGCACACATCAATGACCTTAGACTAGGTGATGAATTTATAGAATATTTCATCTACCTCTTCTATCTATTCTTCCAACTAGCTAAACAAATATTCAACCTTTTTGAGCTTCCCACTCAGCTCCATTCTAATGTGATCACAAGGGTCTTATAGTTTTTCCTATGTTAGCTTCATCCTTGGAATCATTTTTTCAACAAAGGCACAAACTTGGTCTACTTCATTCATTCCTTCAGATGTTATGTTATCTAAGAGGGAGGGTTACACCTCTTCAATGCACTTGGAAAGTTGTCAAAGCTTAAACTTGGTTACTTGAAGCTCTTTTTATTCATATTTTGCTATTTTCATCTATATTTGGGTGTCAGCATCATTGATGATGTTATTACACACCATAAAATATGCCATCTTGACTAGAGCATTGGTAGAGTACGTGGGGTTCATGTCTCTAGGATTGAGGAGTTTATAGGAGTACCCTTTCTCCAGCTTTAGGGCATCTCTAATTTACTTTGTCAAAACCTTGAACTCAAGTTCATCCATGAAGTAATTTAGTGCCTAAGATACCTAGAAACACATCATTCTAGTTGTAACATTTCGAGGCATACATTATTATAGATAGTAGTCATCCTACTCAAATCCCTCTTTCACCCACTCCTTATTTCCAAGTACATCACCTTCTTCTTTCACCAATTTTTCTTCCCAACTGGTGCTAGAGTCTAGGATAGATCCTTCCTCATCTCCAATTTGTTCTCCCTCTTCACCTTGTTTCTTCCTCTTTGTCTCCTCCTTCCTCTTCTTTTCTTTATTCTTCTTTGATTCCTTCTCCTTCTCCTTCATCTTCTCTTCTTTCTTCCTCTTCCTCTTCCTCTCCTTTTCCTTCCTCCTCTTTTGTTTGATATTTTTTGGAGCTAGTATTTCCTTATATGTCTCTAGGTACCCCTTCAAGAATTGGATGCGCCTATTTGTAGCTTTATTTATGGTCTTAGTGGAGGTGCTAGGTAACTCTTCTATTTTATTATTTCTAAACTCCACACCAATGTTTTCCTTCTCCTTCTAGGCCTTCATTTGTGTAATTTACAGAGTGCACTTTTCTTCATGGGATTTGATCTCAGTGGCCTTAACTTCATCAATGTCAGCCTAGGACATTCTACTCACTTTCATCCTTCTACACTTATAATATAATTTTAGTGCTACCTCCATTTCCTATTGGTCTAGGCCCATGGCCTCCTAGTTTCACCTTATCTCTTCATCTATTGATGTACTAGATAGGGTTGTCTTAACCCCTTTTTCGTTATGCTCACTTTCCTTTACCTTCATTAGGTGCTCCACTTCCTTCATTAGCTTATCCTCTATTATCTTGATCACCTCCTCAACCAACCTTGCATTTTCCATCTCCTCCTTCTATTCTTTCAACTCCTACACCTATGCCTTCTAAAGTTTTGCCTAGCCAAGTGTCTTTATCTTGCACTTCTTCTTCTTTGACTTAGGTTGAGGGTATGGAGATGGGGTCTATTCCTTAAGGTTTTCCTCTAGTGGAGTATATGTGCCTATTCCCTATCCTTCTTCTTATGAATCCTCTATCTCTTCTTTAGATATAACTATTGTAGGCATAGAAGAGGAGGTATTTTCCGTTTTTTCCTTGGTATTCTTTTGCCTTTTTAGTGGCTCTCAGGTAGACAATTCTCATTTTGAGGTGATTTTCCTTTGTAGGTGCCTCTAAATTTCCTCCAAGGTTTTCCCCCTTTTCTTCTTAGGGGGTTACTCACTTGCATTAGGTGTTCGGGTCTCATTTTCTTCTATTTGAACCAGAGGATCAATACTGCTTGCATTAGGTGTTCGGGTCTCCAATTGGGATTTCTATCTGCTATGCATTAGGGATTTATTGTAGCACCTTACTAAATTATTTCACTGAGAAGGCATAAGGTAGGCTTAGCCACCCAAACCTTGTGCCATCCTTTAGTGCTAAGCATGCTACACAATATTGGTTCATCAGGGTGAAAGTCACCATTTTGAAAAACTTCTAAAATAATGCTTAAAGATTGCACCATTCAAGCCTAAAGGCTTCTATGTACTAGGTGTACCACTTCATCACCCATGATTTATAATTTGAACTAGTAGAGGTAGGGTAGGTGAATTCATGATATTTGTGCACTAAGGATCTGTGATGATTTTGGAAAACCCATAAGTTATTTCCATCCCTTCCTAGAACTCCTATCTCCTCTATGAAGATGAGGATGAGGATGGATCCCCACCTAAAATTCCCCTTAGAGGTGTGGCATTTGAAAACATTTGTTACAAATCCATCTATTATGAATTTGGAAATATTGAATTAGACCCCTTATACCATATGGTATATGATGCTTAAGTAAGTCTTCGACACATTGATCCACCATCCACTCAAACACCTTAGCATTGACTAGTTGCGATTCCACTCTCATCTTAGGGTCGTTAAAATATTTGATGGGGAAGGAAAACCCCCTTATAATAGTTCATCAAGTGGGTGATGTGCTCCACTTCTTCATCATTCATTAACTGATGAATATCCCTCCCAGTGTCTGAGATCCTAGTTATCCTCCTAATGAGTTTCACTAGAATTTTCATGTACCTTCCTATAAAGTAGATTCGGTCTTTATAGATGTGTGAAAGGAAAAATTACATGAGTTCTCTTGGCTTCCCAAAGTAGGGTAAATCTTAGAGTTGAGTTGTACCTAAATCCATTAGTTTGTCTCTGATCATGACATCAAACAATGCATCCCCCTATGGCATCTTGTGCCTAGTATCTACCACCCAATCTTGTGCCAAACCCTGGAGATGGTTGGAAGTGTGGTGGTTTTATTCCTTGAGCTAGTAGTTGTGTGTAATATAGAGAATCTTTTCTCCCACCATTACTTCAGTGGGGAACTACATGTATTGATAAGACATTTTGGTGAGTTCCTCTAGGTTAATTATGATGACACTCACTGCTTCAATGGGATATACTATGGTATTTTTGGCCATTGTCTCATTAAAATGGACCCACTTGGGTTCTATTTGGTCTTCTGTAGATCTCTCAATCTTCCACTTCTTCACCATTTTGAAGTGACTAGAATTAAACCTTGGGAGATGAGGTTTTTTAGAAACACCTAATGGTGACCCTCAGGTAGTTCATATTGACCTATCTCTCTAACAATTACTTCCTCTTGTTTGTTCTTGTGAATGCACTTTCTTCTCAATGTGCCTTAGTTCATGCTAGGTTTTTCATGTCATGTATTTTATGAAAAACTAGTTTTTTTCTTTTTTCGACTCTCTTTGAGTTTATATAATTTCAAAATTTTCAATAGAGTATAACCTAGCCCATTTACATGACCATGCCTTTATACCCTCTTGGTTGACCTACTACCTTTCTAGCTAGTGTTTATGATGAGGGTTATAACATATTTTGGTAGAAGTGAAATAAATCTTCAAAATCCTCCAAGATCCTTCATTATCCTTGCATTCAATATGTGGCATCATGTCACTGTCACCACCTCACTTATTATTTCCAATGGTATTTTTGGTGATTTTACTAGTGGTTCAAATCAATCATTTATTACCAACTCATGGGTGGATGCCAAATATCTTAAATTACTTCATTATATGCTTGTCACTTAGAGTGACCTTCACCTTTCTTATGGTAACCTAGGCATAACACCTTATATACGCATGAATCAATGTCCTTGGTTCTACTTCCTTTTATAACTTTGCTTTTATCTCTAGCACACTTTTCTCTCCTTGGTCAAATTTATACACATCATCTTTCTTTGGCACATCCTACCCCATACAAATCCCATATAGTGGCCCTCTAGTGCTTGTCATATATGAGCATTACTACTCATAGTACTTGTGTAAGGGATTCCTTGCACATGTCCTTTGATTAGTCAAATTATCCACTTTTTGTACACAAAAACATAGGTGTATAGCCTTAAGTGCTTGAGAAAACAAATTATCCTAACTCACCTGATTGGTATTATGCTTAGAGGTGCTAGTCTTGTCTTGGTGTGAGCCTCTAACCACTTACTAGTTTGGTTACCCTATTAAAGAATTAAAAAAAAACCAGTTTACTTATGGGCTTGGATTTCACCAAGCCTATACATGGTAATTATACTCAATCCAACTTATGACTAATAAGTGAGTGTTCTTATGGTACAAGTGCCTCTTTACTACTTATATAACTTCAAGCGATTGCCATTGAAATGCTCGAGGAGTATTTCACTAATGAGTATGAATAGTTTACATGCACTAGTATACAATATGTGATGGATGATGTAAGGACCCATCCATCTTATCTATATTTTTCCTAGGTGCTTAAGATACTTGGAGTCATAGAGAAATACCAATGCTCCTTTATTTAATTGTTTGTACTTGATGTGTTTATCATGCTAGCTCTTCTGGCACACCTTTTCGA
This sequence comes from Torreya grandis, assembly GCA_037957365.1. Classification (NCBI taxonomy): domain Eukaryota; kingdom Viridiplantae; phylum Streptophyta; class Pinopsida; order Cupressales; family Taxaceae; genus Torreya; species Torreya grandis. The sequence continues at coordinate 711,246 of JARHVA010005583.1, forward strand.
TTTACTGATTCCACTATACTTGAGTGTGATTCTCATCTAAGCACAATAAGTCCTCTTGCCTTGCCTATATATACTCTTGATCACCCAAAAAATCAATGAACACAATGCGTAGTGATGGAATGATAAATTCCAATGGCAAGATGACTTCTGCACCTAACACTAGCTAGAATGGTATTGCCTTGTTTAGGAACTTATAGGTTGTATGGTAAGCCCATAGTACCATGGAAACTTATTCATCTCAATCCTTTCACCCAATGTCACATATTTTAGAGAGGCATGTCCCCAAGATTTTTTAAGATGCTTCAGCTATGCTATTGTCTTATGGGTAATAGGGTGTTGTTTTATGGTGCACCACCATGTACTTAGGAGAATTCACACCATTTCATTGATGAAATGGGTACCCCTGTCACTTTTTAGACTGAAAAGGCACCCATACCTACTTATTATATTCTCCCATATAAAGCATATAGCTATTGTGGCTATGTAGTCTTTAGTTGGCATAGTCTCGACCCACTTGGTGAAATAGTCAGTGGCTACTAGAATGTAATTTAAACCCATGTACTGAGTTATGGGAATGATTAGCCCAACAAAGTCAATAGCCCATTTTTAAAAAGTCACATAAGAAAGGATAGGGATGAGATGTATCTCATCCTAACATTGGGTTTTCTTATGAATTGACATATATCACATGCCTTTGCGCACTCCTTAGAATCTTGAAATAGGTTTGTCTGCCACAAGCCTAACTTTAAAATATTCCACACCATTGCATCACTAGTTTAATGGCTTCCTATAATTCCCTCATGCACCTCTTATAAGCTGGAGTCCCTTTCATGCTAAAAAACACATCAGTGTAAGACTTCATCTTGACTTATTTTTCATAGTTCCTTGTCAATGAGTTAGAATGGGGTGGCATGAACAATGAGTTATTTTCTCTTTCTCGATCATGGTCTAGGGTGCTAGTCTAGATGTTAAAAAGGTGATGATCTCCACTAGGTCCTTGGGAATGTACTAAACTCTATATAGTTTCACATCTAGCATATCATCTTCAATTGGCACCACTGCATCACTAGATTTGATGCATGATAAATGGTTGGGCCCTACATTCTACTTTTTAGGGAAAATTATAATTTTTAGGAAAGAAATATCTATCTACATATACACCCATGTAGCACTAGATTATTGATGAGATATTTGACCACATCATGATTTGTGAATAAAATGAAGGGGTAGCTAGTAGGTATTGTCTACATTTTTATAGAGCATACATCATGGTGAGTGCTTCTCACTTAGTTATCGCATAGTTGCACTCCACTTGGGTCAAATTTTTGTTGGTGAAGGAAATTAGATTGTCTATCTTCCCCTCACCTAGTTGCACTAGAATGACACTAATGACAGAGTTGGAGGCATCGATATAGATGTGAAATGGGGTCATCCAATCTAGAAATTATAATATTAGTGCATTGGCCAATTTTAACTTCAAGGTTTCAAATGCGTCTTCTTATGCCTGGCCCTAATGAAACATGCCCTCCTTGTGTAAGAGTTACTCCAGAGGTGATGCAATATTTACATAGCTCCTGATGAATTTACTATAGTAGCCATAATGGCCTTGGAAAGCATGAACATCCTTTTGCATTGAAGGGGTCTGGAGATGAATGATAATGGTAATCTTTGTCAAGTCTACTAGTAGACCATCCTTATAGATAATTTTCTGAAGTAATATTCTAAAAGGATTTTTAAAGATGCACTTCTTTAAGTTTAATGAAATTTGTAGTTGTATACATCTTTCAAACATGAGGTGAAGGTTATCATAGTGGTCCTTGATGAGGCCATACAGGGTCCAATCATCAAGGTATACTTAGAAAAGCTGATGAATAAAGTCCTTGAATGTTGTGATGACTACCCTAGAGAAGATGGTTGGTGCATTTTTGAGCCTAAAGGGAATCATGTTATATGCAAAACAACCCCATTGAATTGTGAAGGTTGTATTTGGATTATCTTCTTCCTCTATTTAAACCTGATGGTATCCTAAAAATCCATTAGTGATTGTATATATTTCACAATTGATGATGCCATCTAGGACCTCATTTATAAATGGAGTTGGAAAGGGGTCGTTAACATAGGTAGCATTCAAGAGTTGATAATAGACACACATTATAATTCACCCATCCTTCTTTATGTTAATTACCATGAGACTTACCCATTCTAACTCTTATACCGAATATAAGATTCTTTTAGTTAGCATCCCATCAATCTCTATTTTTACCTTGGCACAAAGATTAGGGTTCATATGGTATGGGCATTAATTTATAGGTCTCATTCCATCCACTAAGTTGATTCTCATATTACTAAGGTAAGGGTTGGTTCCCTTCATGTCTTGATAGTTTTGGGGGAATAAATCTTAAAATTCCTTTGGGAGCTCTATAATCTGTGCCATCTCTACTTCAAACCAATATGCACCTATGGTGGTGATATTAGGTTTAGTCCCCATGCTGATGTTCAATTTCATGGTTCTAAGTGGCATTCAATATGGCTCATTTAATTCTTGATGGTAGTCTTCCACCTACCTTACCCTTTTTTTGTGTCAATGTGCATATGAGTAGGGATTTCTTCATCTGAGATGTAATCATCTATTTGGTGCATGACCCTTTTTTTCCTACTAGAGCCTTCTAGTTGTGCTTCTTCCAAGTCTCATCATCTTCTTTACTAGAGTTGATATTGATCAACTTGTCTTCAAAGAAGGTGGGGAGTGCTAGTCATTTCTCCCCAAACATGTCTCTAAGATGCTCTTTTAGTATAACAGTGTCTTTGAACAATGCCTAACATATGACTTGTAATGGCTTAAGCATCCTCAAATATTTAGAAGAAAAGGAAAAAATGTGAATTAACCTCTCCTTAATCATATCAGAACTAGACATATCCATATTCATCTCATTTATGATGTACCAAGCTCATGCCTAGGTTTGTAGGGTCCTATAAAAGCCATACACCCATAGGTTCCTCGATGCATTTTCACCACAGTTGATTCATGTTTCTTCATAGATGTATATTAGGGAAATGAAGTTTGAATCACCTAAAAGCTACTATGTCTAGGTCCAAATTTTTATTTCTAAACCTTATGCTTATTTTAGGATTGATGTCTTGCCATGTTAGTAGGCTAGCCTTGTGTGCTACCCACCATTGAGTAATAGTGCTCTTTAGTGTATGCACAAATGCACCCATTTGATCTACTTATTTTGGGATGAAAGAATCTAATTAATTGACATAGATATTAATAGGTTTACTTCTTTCATATTTTTTAAGGGAAGCTGATCCAAGCAACACTTTAGGTGACACTTCAGGCGATAATTTAACTGACGGTTCTACCCCAATTGGTGGTAGAACTTCTAGGAGCCATAAGTTTTACACCATAGCTCTATTTGAATCCTTGTTTGAACTATTGGAAATATAAAAATGAGGAGAATGTGATGAGATGGAACTTAGATATGATTAGTGGTTTTGACCCCAAAACACCAATGGAAGTATCCCAAATTTTAATTTTAATAGTGTAGTCTAAAAATAGTAAGTTTTTAAAAATAGTAATTTCTCAAATTCTATAATGTTATAAATCATGGAAGTTGAACAACTTCATCTCCCTTGAGATTGGTTACCTTCCACATCCTCTTTCTACATTCAAATTATATATTTAAATAGATGTAGCCCAAAAAGGAAATTAGACATCTCTTCCCAGAGATAATCATATGTTTTTTGCAATTTTGTGAGCAATAAAACATCTCTTCCTAGAGATTTCATTATATGATTATGTTATTTTGTGTTATTGAATTATATTTCAACCAAAACCTCTAATATTTGAATCAAAAACATGTTTTCCCTTGCTTAATCTAAACACTCTTTTTCCAGTCACCTTGGCATGGGGAACTGATTTCTATGTATTGTGCTCAACTTGGATTAGACCTATCCTGACCAACCTTGGCACCTTTGTGAAAACTTGGTAACACCTTCATATACTACTCTCATACACCTCCTTGACAAATTAGTGGCATGATATGTCCATTGTATCAGATATTTATTTGCCATCCTCCCATTCAAGCACTCTTTGATCATCAGGCTATAAAAACTTGGTACCTTACACCATGATATTATATATGTGGTTGATCTCTTCAAGGTTAATGATCTCAAAATATGGTGGTCCTTTATCCTTTGAAAGGGGGATCACCACCCTCTCTTTTCCATTCTCAATATTCATGTAATGCTTCTTAAAGCACATGTCATCATTATTTATATAGCACCATGGTCTGCTTAGGAGCATTGGGTAGTTATCATGCTCTAACAATTCTATTAATTCAAAGACAACCCAAAATATTGTGCCCATGATATCTATGATGGTGACTTTTAGGACCCTAATAAGTTATGCTCTAGTTTTGTTTTCCATGAACAATGTGTGCTGGGATGGATTTAAGGGTGATCTTCCCATTTTTTCTCAAGTAGTTTTAGACAAAATATTGACCTTGATGCCTATGTTGATGATAACCTCACATACTAACCATCCATTTATTATTTCACATATCATCAATTCTCAGTCATACTCAGTGTTTTGAGTATAATAAACCTCATGCACCTACTCCAAGTGTGGAGCCATGATTTCAATCCATTAAGGTACAACCTCATCTTTTGGCCTTTCTATCTATTTCATCAAAAAATATTTTAATAAAGGAAACATTACTTTTGTATTTAGGAGGGAGAATATCTCTATTAATTCTTATACCTTTACCTTTTGGCTATCCCTTTTCTTGCATGAAGCTATAACTTGCACCTCCAAATCTCTAGCTAGTTGAATCTCCCCTGGAGGTCTTGAATCATGCTCATGGCCTATTACAGGACATCCTTTTGGCATGCTAGATTAGGATATGGTGCTACCTTGGGTTTAGGCCATTCCATGTGGTCCATTCATCTTGATTCCCCATATTCTAGGCATAACTCTAGGTTTGGTTTGATAGTGGGTTGAGAAGTGAATCCGCTTCTTGTAGTGACTTGCACTTTGGGAGTATCCTTATGGGTTGGTTGTGGCTTTACATCCCACTTTTCCACCTTGGTTTCTCACCTAATCATGGCATCACCCTTATAAGGCCATATTTAGGTAAAATTTTTATATAAGTTGGGTCATTATTTGATTGGATGTGGCTCGTAGTAGTACCCATAAGTGGGATGCATCAAGTAATCACAATGGTAGTGATTAGTTGATCCACATTTATAACATGATCATGAGGGGAACCTTCCTCCACTATGTCCTTAACCTTGCCCTCTTATACATCATTAGTTTCCATAGCTAGCACTTTGCTGGACATAACCATCATCACCCTAGTGCGTTTGTCCTCTAGTTGTAGTGGTCACCTAAAGTTCACCTCTCTCTAGGTTTTGATGCATTTCATCAATTAAATGGTAGTTTTTCGGTTGTGTGGGTATAGGCATCACATAATTTATAATATATAGAGGTGTTTACTTATGTAATGAATTGTAATAATAGGTAGTTTTGAATGTTGTGGTCTTTATGGCATACCTCATAGCATATAAGTAATGCTCAAATGTTCTTCCTTGGTTAATTGGTCTTGTGATGCCCTTCGACCTCATAAGTAGCACACCACAACCCATTGTGAGTATCATGTGCTGATATTACTATCAATTTATAGAATTGTGAGGCCATTGATGTGGTTTGTGCCTTTATAAATGGATTAATTCTAGTGTTTACACTCCTGACTACTTCGGCCCTTAGTGTAACCTCTAGTGCTTCTATAGGATATATCAATTTTTTCATGGACAATGCTCATTACAATGATATAATAAGGCCCCCAAAAAACCATTACACATGTTGGGAGGGGTGGATGAAATAAGGGAGTTTTGAAAGGAGGGTTTTGAAATGTGCATCATAGAGGCATACACTATTAAATAGGCCCTAGCTAATTTATTTTAATGTAACTATGCTCTACTATTTAAACTTTAGGATGTTAAACTCATTGAGAAAATCCTCCTTCAGTATGTCATAATCCACCATGGCTTGTTTTGGATTAAACATTTGATACTAGGTGTGCACATGATCCATTAGGGTCATCACAAATTGAGTGGCCTTGCACTCTGATTGGGTAATCCCCATAGCATGCTATTGTAGTTCAAAATTGAGCACATGCTTAATAATATTTTCAATGCCATCATACTCTATCAAATGAATTGCCATTTTTTAGTAAATCTACTGAGGGGGAGGTTGATTGTAGGGTGCTTGCCCTCCTAGAGTCTAGGTTGGAGGTGTTCCTCTGATCCCTAGATTGAACTACATCCCAACTATTTTAGTTACACCTTAGAGTTAGTGGGATCAGAACTACTCCTTGGTTATACAGAGCCACCTCTACTGGGTTATATCCCAATTAGCATAGTTGACATATTTTAAAATGGGATGGTAGGATTTATCTTATTAATAATATAAATAGTGGTTCACACTTAAAATCATACTTGTAGTTATTGATGTGTCCTTTTATTATTCATAAGGGAGTATTTTTTCAATCACTAGTTCTTACCTCAAGGATTGGAATATGTTAAAATCTACTATGATACTAGGTTTAGTTATCAAATTTCTATCTTATTATACTAGATCTAGTGCATGAGCATGTTCTTTTGGTTCGAAGGGGGTGAGTGCATCTAGTGCATCTTATGTTACATGATCTTTTAGGAACCCACTACAAACCTCCTCTATGGAATCCTAAGTTCACTCTTCAACTTCATCCCTTCTTTCATGAGACTACTATATTCCAGGGGATCCTTCCCCATACCCTTTCCAATCTCTAACAATTTCCTTGACACTTCTAGGTTATAGACCCTCTATCAATATGCACCTCCTTTTATTATAATTTTTCTTACATAGCTCTTGATTGTCTAGTTGCTCATTCCTTTCCATCTACACTTCACTTTCACATCCCCTTCTTACCATCTACACCTACTCATACTTGCACAAATTTTATTCGATCTTACTTACGGTCTCCATTTCATAATCTACTAGCAACTTCTTCAATTCAGTGCCAAGATCTCTCAAAAATGTGCCGCTAGGTTCCTAATAAAGTTCATGCTCCATTTCCTTAGGGTAGGAGTATGTTGACACCACAAATTCTATCATGTAACTATTTAGTGTCCCATTCCACCAATGATCAATAACACATGCCCACACATCATCTATGTTCTTAAGCCTTTCTAAGTGATCTTATATCCACTCATGGCATTGGCCATATATTCACCATCTATACATGTTATAAGTAATCAACCATTTGTATACATGTTTTGATAACTCACAAAAGATTACTTCATACAATGGATCGTACACGTAGGTCTACAACCATACTTGTAGCTCCTAAACCTGGTAGGTTAGATGCATCTGTGTGAAGCTATCCTCAACTCGTTCTATCTAGTGCTCAATTTTCTTGAGTGAGAGTTAATGTATTGATCCATCTCACCATTACAATAATAAAATTGAATACAAGTCCTGACAATAGAACCAAAACTTTTTAGAAAGAGCTAGTCTCTTAGAGTAGTGCTCATTATTCTTAGTAACTCACCCTGCTAGTTTGATGCTTTAAGGTAACTAGGAATAAGGCATAGTAGTAGGTTAGGCACAACATTTAGCACATCTCTACACTGTCATCCAATTCACTTAAGGCACAAACCTTTAACACTCACCTGAAGTTCAATGATGAAAGGATCAGGGCCAATATTGGGATAGCTAGAACATGGTACAACTTTGGTTTAGTCAATGGGGCATGTCATGGGGGTTCATTAGTAATAAAAGTTGTTTAATGTTCAATTTAACAAGTGATAGATGAAGTTATGGTTTGGTTCTCAACCATAGCGGTGCACATCTAGTTTGGTAGTTGATCTAGGCACTAATTGGGTTAATTTTTATAGATGAAATTCTCATCTTTACTTGAGATACTTGGCTTATTTATCTTGAAAGGCCCAAGTTCACTCAGCTTTTAGTGTAAGCTAGGTTATTCCCAATAGTGGGTTATTATGTATCACAATGGTCATTACAGTTGGCTTCATATATCATCAAGTGATTCATCTAATTACCACTAATATTAGTAAAGAACATATATATTACAACCATATTCAAATTTAAAAGATTATTTTTTAGAGAAAGTATTTAACACATATATCCTTCAAGTGATTGATTTCATTCATATTTCAAATTGATAGTTTACAAGATCAATTCAAGCCTAAGATCAGTGTGATAACCTTCATGTCCAATAGATCATAGGTGAACTTAGACTATAAAAGGTTGGTTCTACCAGTAGAAGAATAAAATATCCTATTTTTTACTCTAAATACATTTATCCAAATCCCTTTTATTCTTTATTCTCCTCCTTTCCTCCCATGATCCATGTTTGATTTATAGCCTTTAGAAGAATTTGAGCCAGGTTAGATGGGTGCACACTAGGTGTTGAGGTGTCACTAGGTTTGATCATTCCACCAGCTCTATGAATTTACCACTATGCCCATACTTGAGAGTCATCCATCCAAAATTTGGGTGAAAAGCAACTGTTTGGCTAGCTGGTGCAAGATTCATAGGATTCCTCTAGCCAATAGAAAAAGACAAAATCTAAGCAATAATTACACATGATTACCTCATGTCTGGATTCAACATGTTGACATGAGAACACTACTTAGTGAAAAAGGGAGCCAACAGTGTTTAAGGAATACAATCAATGGTCAAGGGTAATCAAAGCCAAATATTTGAATTCTAGAGAGGGTTCTTGCTTTCTTGAGGATGAAGGACCTATTAATGGTTTTGATTTTTAAAAATCTTTGAGAGATATAAAAGATATTATTTTAAGAGGGTTAAAATGGAAAATAGGTACAATAAATAGAGTCAACTTCTAGGGTGATATTTGGCTTAATTAGATCTCCCTAGGATCCTTACCTCCTGTAGAAGGGTTGAGCAAGTATTTCAAAGAGGTCATAGGTCATAAAGTTTGTGATTATTGGAAGGAGATTAAAGGCAAAAAAGGTAGAAGTTTCTCCAAAGAGAAAATTTGAATCATCAACAAACTCTTTTCTGACAAGAGTTAAATATGATGCTTCAAAACACTCATATTAATAGATTCCCAAAAGATGATGACCTAATATGGATGGCTAATCCTAGTGGTTTGTTTTATATCAAATCTGATTATCTTTATCTATGCGACCAAGAAGAGTTAGAGGATAAATAAAATTGTTTATGGATTAAAAATATTATCCCTAAGATAAATGTTTTATTTTGTATGGTATCTCAAAAAAAAATGCTAACGGTGGACAATTTGATGAAGAGGAGAATTCCAATCCCTAATAGGTGAACTCTATGTAAAAAAGAGGTTCAATCTATAAAACATATTTTCCTTTCCTATCCTTTTGCTACCTCCATCTTCAAATCCTTATTTAATTTTTCTAATTATTTTGGGTCTCACAAGGTCCATAAAGGATTTGATATACCATTAAGAAGCACCTTGGGTTTATCCTCCACTAAAATTTTGGTGGAATCTTGCCATGCCTCAATTTTTTTGGGGAATTTGGATTTCTAGGAATTTGATCATTTTTTGATAATATGAACCATAGTCACTCAAATTTGAAGAAAATAATGAATTTTATGAAATAAAATTAGTTAACTTACATCTCCTCATTTGATGATCCTCATTCCCCTCAATTTTCTTAGATCCTTTACATGTTGAATCTAGATATCCCTACCCATTCTCACAGTCTGAGTGTAGATAGAATGAATATTAAGTGGATTTAATCTCCAACTCAATGGTACAAACTAAATATTAATGGGACAAATAAAGGAACCTTGGATCCATGGGATGTGGATGTGTTATCCAAGATTCTAATGCAAACCTTATGACATCTTATGCAAGATGTTTGGGGATACAAACATACCACATGGTGGAAGCTATGACTACCTGGTGGGGTATAGAACTTGAAGTCAAGATGGGTTTGGACAATTTATAGGTGGATGGTGATTTTATGAACATGATTAAATGTTTGAAAGGTTCCTCCCAATCTTCCTAGAATATTACCAACATAATAGAGGATGATAAAACTTTACTAACTTATTTCAAGGGGTGTCTATAGATAATGTCTATAGAGAAGGTAATAAAAGCATATAAAAATGGGGAACTTATGGGTGATTAACAAATCTCTCACACACTAGAAAGGTGATGTGGAATTTCTTATCGACGTCATACCCATCATTGAAATTGATAAAGGACAATCCAACGCATGACATTATGTGCATCATTATTATAAAATATAATTAGTAAGGTTAGAGAAGATTTCACGTGTGTAGGGATATCATGTATCACAAATTCCTCAAGGTTTCTTATGAATTGATATACTTAATATTAATCTATAATAATCTTAAAGGAAAAGAAATCAATACCATTTTAGATTTAACAAGTGGCCCCTCATGTGAAAAGTGTAGAGAAATAAAACAACTCAAAGTAGGAGGTGATCATGATAGATTTGAGCCAATATCCTACACCAAGGTAAAGGATGATGCCTACATTTGGATAAATGTGGAAAAGGGTGGGATTGCAAGTTTCATGGAGAGACTAGTCAACCATGATGTGATGATTTCCAAAGATTTTTCATTAGGATGAAAAAAAGGGAGGTTTGAATGCATGGCTTGAAAATCATGGTCATCAAATAGATCATTGATGAAATTAAAGGTATGTATTGTAATAATGTAAAGGATTTCAAAGGTAAAAATATAAAGGATGAACTGTTTAGTATTTTTATAGCACAAAGAAGGAAAAACCTAATTCATCAAACCATAAAGGGTATTTAAGGGTTATGTTGAGGTCAACATACCCCCATTTTTGAAAATTAGGACCCTTGAGATACTTTGAACATTAAACCTAAAAACATGGCATGCTTTAAACATTATTATAATATGAAGATCATCCACTTTGTTAGAATTGACATACTAGTTTATGGTTTTTCTTTGGGCTTACCTAATGTTGCTAATAATAGGTTTTCACATGTTATAGTTTTAGGTTTCATGAAAATTTTACTGATGGATCATTATTAAAGTTTACATATTAACTCTATTTGGGATTCATTTTATAAAATCTCTCCTTCAGAAAAACCTATCATAAACCCTTGGTTCAAATTTACATTTGGCAGGAATGCTTTTGGCGGGAATAATTCATATTTTGACTTAAGCCTAATTTTATGCTAAGGATTTATTGTGTTTTGAAACAAGAACAAAACCTAACCTAAAATCATGTTTGGTTCCCTTTATTATTTCCCCGCTTTTGTTTCTTTTATTTTCTAACCAGTTCTAACTTCTGATTGGCAGTGTCCTTTTATTTTCCTAAGCTTGGTCCCCTTTATTATATATTTAGCCTAAAGTCTTAATTATAAATCCCTATTAATGTTTATCAACATAAATGTGACCTTAGCCTTAATTATTTAGCCTAAGTTTCTATCTACTTGAGACCTAATTTAAATACATCACTTCTTTGTAAATCTAATAGCCCATGCTTAAGTAAAGCCAAAGATCAGATGATGTGAGGGTACCCTGAAGGTTGGATGGGCCTTAGTATTAAATAAAAGCTTCAGCCTAAGTTTTATCATAAGGCCTTGTTTTATATTTTAATTCAACAAGCCCTTATTTTAAAACATAGGTTTTTGACTTTAATTAATCAACAGAACCAAACACATACAAGTGTTTTGAAATGATCAATGGTTCATGGTCACTTGTAGATTTTGATACAATAGAGCAAATATAATGTTGAAAAAGTCAAAAGGTCCAGGAATCCCCATGAAACCACCACATGGTTCTCTTGTATTAAAATCTTAACATTAACAAGAACTTCATGAGCTTAAAATTGTTGTTCTCATGACTATCATTTGATATCCATGAGGCCATCATTAATGTCCATGAGACTGTCAAATTTAAGCCCACCAAATCTAAAGGACTTCATGAGCTTAAATTTAATGTCCTTATAAGCATCATTTGACATCTATGAGGCTGTGATTGATATTTGTGAGTCCATCAAATTCAAGCTCATCTATCATTTTTTTCTAGATAAAGGGGCCTGTTTTATGCCATTTGAGGGATCATTTGATATTATGCTTTAAAACTTAGCATAAAATATTTTAGTCTAAGTCTGTGGCATGTTTATTAACATGAAATAAATTTATCTTAAAATATTTTAGCCTATGTACTTTATATAACCATGCACTGATTAAAGTTCATGCATCTTGTAACATCAATGGTTCATACTGTGTTGGGACCAAATGATCGAATGGTGTGAGATGACTGATGAATTTTCAACAAAGCCTTGATAACCCATGAGCTAGACATGTAGAAGATGCTCATTTGATATGTGATTGATATAGGAATTAGAAGTTAGAAATCCCATTGAGGTGCTAAGTGGTACAACTATGAGGCTCGATGCAAAAATGGCCATTGACATGTGAAGGCCCAAATCATGATCAATAGCCTACATTAGTCTTTGGATCTTGATCAAATAGTACAAAGAAAAAAGAAACTTCCAAATGCCAATGGCTAGTGCTTCAAAGGAATTTATAAAAAAAGTCATGAAAAGTGCTAAATAGATGCCAAATAATCACCACACAAATGTAAAATGACAAAATGAAGATGTTGTGTGATTGAAAATGCAAATGTATAAAGGCAAATGTTAAAATCAAATCTAAGGCATGTATGATCTAAATTCCAAGTATGACATCACCATTAAAGCTTCAAGAGAGCCCCACAGTTGCATAAAATCCCTAATTTGAGCTTGGATTAATCATAGTTAAGCCAAAATAGAGTCTAATTACAATTCGAGCACAAAATAATTGACCCAAAGACCATTAGGAATATATCAGTAAGTATTTTTCAAAGTTTGAAATCCATGGCATCTTGAAGGCAATAATACAGGGATGAGATAGAGTTTATTTATCTATAGACAATGATGAGAGGGTCTTTAAAGAAACAGACCTAGATACTACTACATTGAGCATGGGTAATAAGAACTAGTTCGAGCTCTTTTGGACCATTGAAGACATGCAACCCATCACAAAAGAAGAACATAAGATTTCCACTATAACCATAAGGTATTATGACCTAGTTAATCTCCACCATATGACCACCAAACTAGAGGTAATTTAGTGCATCGACATCTTTTTTCTCTTTTTAAGGACTATATGATTGAGCAAGGTTAGATTATTCATGAAAGCACTTTTAGAAGAATTGAATTCATTTCCCCATTAGCCTCTGAGATTTATTACAAGACTCTAAAACCCCAAGTGGATTTTCCCACTATTAAGGAATGGACTAGAAAGAATGATCTAGATACCATCTTGAGGCCATTAATACTCGAAGGAAACCATATGATCTAAGACCTTGGTAGCAACAACCTAGTTACCCAATTTAGAGAGGGGGTTGGGGTAATCATGACTCCATTTAATAGAATCATTGGGGCCCCTTAAACCACTTATGTTAACAAGATTTGGGTGTCTTACATCTAATTCGTGGTAGATAAAGTGATCACTCCCCCAATTGGAGAGATGATCAATATCTATTTTAAATAGTAATTGAAAGACATTAAGAAGAAGAACAATACATAATTTTTCATGATGTCCTATCTATTGGATACCTTGGTAGCCTTCACCCAGATCCCTTATATAAAAAATTAGTCACTTAAAGGTAGATTTATAGTTTCCCATCACTATTTAAAGCTACACATATTCATCTATGACTATGTGTATCCATCCTTAGCAGAAGCCATCACAAAGATCCCTATGCCCACGGTAAGCCCTCTAATAAAGAAATATATAGAGCTAATGGGATACATCTGATTATATCTAAATTTTAGAGTGATTAGAATTAAAGGGATTTTGATCCAAACTTATAGGTTACCTATCTATGTTCCCATCAAGTTGGTAGAATAAGAAATTGCATACCAACTTCTTAATGGTGTGAAAAGAGTGTGTAAAGACAAGAGGAAAGACCTCCTCCTTTCCTTTCCTTTCCTTTAACCATTTGATGAACTATGTTAAGAAATTAGGATTAGGTGAATATTATGGCTAGGTATAGGGAATATTTCAAAATGTAACTTGATGAGATGAAGATGTGGGACCCCAATGACAAGGTCTCCACACAATTGAAATCCAAACAATTGTCCAAGCTAGTGTATGGGCACCAACTCAGTGTCCATGACACCATATTTATCAAAGAAAATAATTTCAAAGAAATATTGGCTAGGCTCAAGGGACATAACATTATATTTGAGCATAAACTAACCAGTGATGAGAAGTCACCAGGTGACATATGGAAAATGGAACCTCTGTAATACGATTTACTACCTATACCTTCAAGGCCCCCTCAATATCAACCACAAGCATAGCTTACACAAGGTCCTAGTAAAGAAAATTTAGAAGAGAGACTTGGTGAGGGACCATCATCCTCAGTCGCTCCCTAAAGACCATCATCTCTAGTTGAATACCTATAAATGATTGCCCTAGATCTTGATGAGATAGTGGAGGATACCCTCAAGGTCCTTGCTAAGGCATATGGATCTGATGAAGAGGAAGAACATGTTGAAGAAGTAAAAGCCTAAAAAGAGGAGGGTGAGAAATAAAAATGGAAAGAAGTTACCCTACATGTAGTCCTAGTGGCACCATTGAAGAAAAGAAAGGTAGAATTGGTGATGGTCATAGTTGTATCAAAGAAGCCAAAGTTGACTTTAACTCACCCCATGAATGAGGTCAACTTATTTAGTGATGAGTACCCCATTCATGGACCAATCATCCTTGATTATTTTATCTATGGAAAAGTACATAAAATACCCACTTGGCACCAATCATGGGCCCTTTCCAAGACTATTAACATTAATGTACATGATGATGATGGATAAGGGATTTGATGAAGGAAGAGGAAGAAAGAAGAATAATGGCTACTGTAAGATCAGATAAAAAGCTGATAGATGCTCTAGGATCATCAAGTAGTACCTAGATGGAGGCCCTTAAACCTATAAAATATATGGAACCAACTACTAAGGTCTAATTCAATCATGAGACTGCTAGGTTAGAGAGAGTGATAACTAGAAAATCCATGGTGGGGATCGAAGAGTTCATGTTTTATAAGGTCAATCCATTTGTTGGCTTAACTCCAATTGGAGGTCAGAGACTTGGTGAGCACCTCATCCATGTAGAGGACATTTAAGAACTAACTGAGGCTCACTCAACTTAGGTTAGAGTAGGCATTATATGTATGAATCAAATATTAGCTAACTTGCATAAGGGAAAAGAGAACTTGGAGACACAAGTTGTCTTTTTAGTCCCTCAAGAAATGATTAAAATGCTTGATGATTCCTTTTATGATATGTTTTATGTATTGAAAGTAATAAAATTGAGGTAGAGTGCATTGGCACATTGGAACATAGAGGCTAAGGGTCTAATAACCTAATGACAAGCTTCATAGTACAAAATAATAGGGTTAGTCAACATCAAAGTTGGAATGCAGATTCCTAGGTTTAAATCAATTATCTTGGGATATCTGAATGTAATTCTAGAAATTATTGTTGAAAAGATCTAACATTTGAGTGCATGGTCATAAGAAATAGAGAGACTCCTAAAGGATGATGAGGAGCTAATTAGGAGGATTAAACAATTCCTTGGGACTATGGTGACTAATCCTACATAACCCACTATCCTAGGCATCATCAAGGATGATAAGTTCAAACATAGGGATACCTTAGTGACCCAAGAAATTAAAAGTAAAAGTCAAGGCCATTCTAAGGTAGACAATAGTAATATCCTAGACATGATCTTCTATGTAGGTGAAATGATAACTAATTCCAAGAGCATCAAGGAAGCTATGGCTAGGAATGACAATGAATTGAATGATCTTGCTGACAAAGAGGAAGTGTGTCTCTTGAAATTGGTTATGGACTTAGAGCTAGTTAATGAACAATACTAGAAGGCTATGAACATCCTCTATCAACAAGAAGAGAGTTCTTAGGCATAGGTCTGACCAACCATCTAATTAATATTCCATTTTGTATAAGCTTCGTAATATTTTAAAAGAGGAATATTATTTTATAAAGGCATATGCTAGTTTGTTAGCGTATTGATTCTAGGTCAGTTTAGTTTGGAAACACAAATATATTCTAGAAATTTGTAGATTAAGGATAGTTTTCCTTACTTTTGATACATTTGTATCTTGAAACTGATCAATATAATACCTTGTCCTCCTATAAAGGGTAGTACTAACATTTTGTAAAAGGAGAGAATTTTGAGGAAAATTTGTATACTTTGAGCAGTTAATAAAATAAAGGAATTCTAAAAAGATTTTCCATGTTTTTTTGTGTCAATTATTACATGGTTTTCCTCTCAATTTCTAGTCTTAAGTCTTAAAATTGAATAGTTTTTATGAATTTTGAGTTGCATATCTAATTAAAAGGTTGCTAATTTGTGTTTATGCTAGATGAGTTGAATGATCTTGAATTTATTTCATTTTATTTTCTCTACATTAGAATGTACAAATGCTATTTGAGTGTGGTAGGAAATCCTTAAAGTAAATTTAGTTCTTACTTGTACTTCTTTATAGCATCCCTAGAGGTTTTCCTAGTGTGTAGTGAGATATTAGATTATGCTATTTTTCAATATATATTGGTTAAATGTATACTCAGTTGTAATTGAAACTTTGTCATAATTTTTGAGGCTAAGACCAATAATCACTTATTCTCTTTCTACCTTACCATTCCCTTTTAATTATTTTTTAAACCAGATCAGTTTAGTTTATATTTCACTGTAAATGCCCATTTAAATTAGTATGTAGTTTAATATTTGATCATAATTCACTAGTATTAGCATAGATACTTACACTTTGCAAATATCTAGACTATGGTGGCTCCCAACCATCAATTAATATAAATTTTGTGGGACAATTAAACATTGCTATGTTGCTATTTCACCATAGGTAACATAAGTTTCCAAAACCTACTAATTATGCTTTGAATTCCTATAATTATAAAATGAGAAGTGTTATTTGAACACTAAGGACACCTATGATACATTTATAGGCATCAAGATGTTGATCTTCCCAAGAAGTGGTTGGTTATTTGTCTTCAAATAATGAAATATATCACTCTTGAGAGAAAGTATACAATGATATTTTCTCACCATTTATTACTCATCAACCACTTAGAGGTCACCCAGTCAGTATCACCTTATTTTTAATAAAATCACTAGAATTTTTTATCAATAAATTTAAAAGTAATCCCCTAACTGATATAATTTATCAGGGGCTTATCCTACTCTTAGTCAAAATGGGGGAACCCATTTGGACTAAGCTAGTTGCTAAGGCTAGACTTATAACAAGTGAGAAGGAAGAATCAGATAGAGAGGACATGTTTTTATTAGAACTAGAAATAGAACCCATAGGAGGACAAAATGAAGGATTCAAAGTGAAAAATGTCCAAGGGGATTTCCAGCCTAGAGGCAACCAAAAGGGAGTCCCAGTTTATGTTAAACTCATTACCAACATGGGCAATTTTCCTTCTATTTTAATCTAAAAGAGGAAATTGAATAGTCTATGGAAAAATTGTAGACTAAGGTGGCCATTCAGAAGTTAGTGAGCATGGAAATCTTAGATGAGTTCAGAATTTAAAAGCTTTGTTGGCTCCAAGTGATTTCTCTTTGAGTAAGGGTGACATTCAGTAGGAGGAGGAGTAAGAAGACACTTGAAAAAATCCATGGGGGGAAAGGAATAGTGACAATGGAGGTAGAGAAGTTAGGATGGATTTTTAATAGGAGAAGTAGGAAATCAAATCTACAAGGTCTAAGAGGAAGAAGCCTACCACTAAATTTATGAAGGGAATTGGAAACCTCACTGGAGGTAGGGAAAAGAAAATTGAGAACATGGAGACCAAAAAATTGGTTCTCTATTTGGAGTCAAAAGATTTAGACAAGTTATCTCTTGGTGTTTAGATCTTTCTAGTCTTTTTCTAGTTTTTTGGCATATGTTTGGCTGTAGTTAATGGTTTTACCTAATTCTTAAGTTATGTTTGTTTTATTTATACTAGTTTATCCTATTTATCTTTCAAACTTTTTTGTAATGGTCATGGGACTCTAAACCCATCCTTTAACCTTATCTAATAATAAAATGATTATGAAAATTACACACACACACACACACACACACACACACACACACACACACACACACACACACACACACACACACACACACACACACACACACACACACACACACACACACACACACACACGCATGCATGCATGCATATCTATGTATGGATAATATTTATATTTTTTCATTTTTTTAATAATCAAAAGCATACATGAATATATATATATATATATATATATATATATATATATATATATATATATATATATATATATATATATATATATATATATATATATATATATATATGTTTACCAAAACTATTAAGTCTCAATTCCAAACTAATTAACTATTGGTGTCATTATTGAGCTTTTTGGTATAAACATTCGAGACTTACCCTGAATTCAAGAACCCCTAATCATTTTATTCCAATTCCATGATGGAATCAAGGTTTAAATCACATAATATTTTTCCTAGAATAATTTACACACCAAAAATCATTAACACATAACTATATTTAAAATGACAGTCAAATAATCATTCTAAATACATAAACATATTTCAAATTAAGAAAAGATTCATA